>JAGDQP010029884.1:0-23030 GCA_022664845.1 Lepisma saccharinum | reverse complement strand
ATCCGTCTCCCATTTCACACCTTTTTAGGGCTAAAGAACTTGGCTCCACTTTTTGCACCTCTGGTGTTTTTGTTCGGATTTACATTACACATTTTGAAGTGTCTTAGGTGATTATTTCTAAATATTTTTTACACATTTAACATTTTTCAAATACACACAAATGTAACATAATTAACAACTAAAACACATATTACAACTATACCTTTAATTAGCCTTTGACGTGACTGCGTAAGGATAACAAGAGACTGCGTTGGAAAGCTTCGCAGCAAAAGCATAGAGGATCACTAAAAATCCTCGAGGACAGATCATTGGATAAATCCATATTTATATCAATATGAATTAACTGATCCAGAACTCTTGTGAGCTTATTAATAATTCGCCTTGCTAGATGTAATGTCCTCCCACATTACAACCTTATGAAATATGATATTTTCACCAGCTCTAGATACTTCACATGAATCTTAACATGATCTTCCCTATTGCTGAAAGTATTTAGATTAGATGAAACTCAATAAAAGGAATATTGCGTTTCATATTGAATTATTCCGTGTTCATATTGTTATCATGACCACGAACGTAATATATAACTATAAACACTATTGATGGTTTTGGACTTGTAATAAGCTACTATTTAAAAAGTGGAGATTATTTCGGTGTTGATACAAACCTGTTATATTTGTCATGTCAAGTGTGGTTTGCATAGAAGTGTAGTTGCTGCTTGTAATTGATTGTTGTGGTATTAAAGCATATAAAATCTATTCCATATTTAAAAAAATTATCTCACTGTATCTTGTCTAAGGTTATTTATGACAATACTTTCGATTCAGGACCGGTAAAGTTTTCCAAATATTGGAATCATGTTTTGGTATTAGAGTATACGAAAATACCTTGTTGGGCTAGAGCTTCGATACGTTCCCGCTCGATGACTGCATAAATATCTAATCTACATAACTATTTATTGTGTTCAGTAAATACCATATTACGAAAGACAACATATATTTTTTTCAGCCATATGACTAAGTTTTATATTATACTAGCCAAAGTCCCCGCCCGTTGGTGCGGGGTGAGTAAAATACGTTGACAACACTAATAGTCGTACTATTACTACTACTACTACTGCGAGAAATGATGCCTGTTTCGTTGATTTTTGACAAGCAAGTCACCTCAGGAGAATCATAATTATACTGTTCGGGTCTATGATATTTCTCAAACTGGATGTCAATTTTTCAGATAGCACACTGGTTTATACCAAGTTTGGACTAGCCTTGATTTTTTCTTATAGTCTTAAACTAACATTGATTTTTCCTGTTGCATTAGTAATTGGAATACTGGAGTTCCAAAAAAAAAATTAACAACTTCTTTTTGTTCGTAGTAATAAATATTTGCTTCCCTTTCCTTCTTTTTGTGTTTTTTTAAACATTTTACAGAATGTTCAAAATTGTACGTATTTCCCGAAAATAGTTAAAAAATTAAGTTGGATAATTATTCATTTCTTTCATTATACGCAATATAAAGACCAAAAACGCAATATGGCATTGCGTCGAGCAGTAAAGTATACCCATCATTAAGATTTTCTTCAGGAGGCTTGCTTGTCGAAAATCAACGAAACAGGCTAAAACAGAATCAATAAGCTTTCCCAGTTTCTAATTTCAGCTTAGATCCGTGCGTATACTTCAGAATCTGTCTTCGTAACATAAAAGAACTAGTAAAATAGAAGACAGTCAAGAGTGACGTGATAGAGTAGTGGTTAGAGTGATGGACAACAAACAAAACTGAATATTCTACATTCGAGCCCCACTTCAGACAGTTGACTTTTTTCCGCAATAGGCTTGATGGTTAAAAAGACAAGTTTGTAGCAAGTTTGGGGTGAAAGGTTTGTAGCAACTATGTCCCCTGTCAACTAGCAAGTTTGCTGCAAGATAGTAGCAAGTTTGTACACTTGCAATGCCAAACTTCTTGCAATCTTACAATGTCAAACCTCGTACAAACTTGCTGCAAGTTTGGGTGCTATCTGGGTAGTACACGGGCTTAAGACCCGTGACCGACCATCCTGGCTGAGGTTTTCTAGGGTTTCCTCTAAGTTTCACCAGGTGAAAGTCAGGATGGTACCTTAAGTGAGCCCTTGACCGATACCTAACCCATCTCGGCCTGACCCAAAGATACCAAGGGGCCATAAATGAATTCAGTTCAATTCAATTGATCTGATGGAAACCAAGCCTTACATAAGCAAATAAAGCCTTAAGGCTTTAACGATACCAGAATGTTAAAACATTTACCGCTTCCATGGTATTAAGCTGCGTGAGCGTTAGCGATCAAAGCTCTTCTCTGTTTGTTTATATATATATTTCTGGACCGATAATCAGTTCTCACAAAGTCATAGTTATAGTTTTGGGAAAAGCTAAGTTTCCATGATTTCCATGATAACGGTATTTGAACAACAACACATATTCAGGCATCTTTGAAATGACACCTTTGTAGTTCACCAAGTAATAAAAAGCACCAATAATCACTGCTATTCTTCTAGTTAGCAATTTATATCCATGGTGTAGCGGTTTCTATGAAGGAAATTTTTTCATGTTAGTTTCCTCAAAGTCACGATTGTCAAAGAAAAGAGAGAATGCGGACCTATATTTTTTATGATAGTTTGTTGACCTTGAACAAAGTCAAAATTTTCTTTTCAATTATTCAATTTGTCTCTCTCAACTTTTTCTCCCCTCCCGTTTATTTCTGTGCTGCACCGTTTTCTTTTAAACTGTATTTTATCTTAGGATAACCGAAACAAATAGAACTCAAAGCAATAAATTATAAGTAATATCGTGAAATACCTTGCTAATACAGAAGTACCAGCAAATACCAAGAAAAAAAAAGAATAAACAGCGAGCTTTCGACTTTACAGACATGTTCTCAAAGAGAAAGATTGAAACATGTAATCAAAAACAAACCTTGTATCCATTCCATAATTTATTATAAAAGCTGACAAGACAATTATACTTAACACAAAAGCACTAAAAACTAACGTGTAACTGTTTCAGAGATAAAACAGATTCTTCTTCAAACTTCACAACTAACCAAAGTCAGTACTAAAACTTAGAAAGGAGATCAATCGGGGCATCGATATTCGTTACTAAGTGTACTTTTAATGAGTCCTGAATTCTGATTGGTGGAAATGAGAGATGAAAAAAGAAATATTAATAATTAATTAGATGTGACTCTTAGGTTAGATTAATCTCCTTCCTGAGTTTTGGTTAGCTGTGTTGTGAAGCCTGAAGAAGAAGGTGTTGTTATATCTCTGAAACAGTGTTACAAATTAGTTTTTAGTGCTTTTGTGCTAAGTATAATTGTCGTGTCAACCTTTTATTTAAAAAAACAAAAGATTAAAACATTATTTTGTAAACATGGTGTATTGGCGTGAACTTCCTATATATTTAAATAATTTTCTCTTTTCATATATGTTAAACTGTTCTTTGGACGCATATACTTTTATTTCCTATCTTTATTTTAGTCATTAATTTGTTGGTTAATAGATGTTTGTTAATTGTAACATAGTAGTATTCTTTTTCATCTGCCAGAATTTTATGATTTGAATATTTTCAGATCATCAAACATAACTGGAAGAAAAAATGAGCTAGGAATTTTGGTTAAATTACATCGTATACAGTAACGCTCACCTTGAATATTTTCCCCAATTAAACTAAGAAGTTGGTCGACTTGTGAAGATGTTTCCATAGTACTTACTACAAGTCTGTCAGATCACATCTTTGTCTATAAATTCTTTTGATGAATGTAAAAAATTGTATGATATTATATTATTAAACATGCAAATGGTCATATACATGAGAAGGTTTTTCTTTTTCTATTTATTTCTCTGTTTTATGTACTCAAGGTACCGTAGTTTGAAATTTCTTAGTTTATAAGCTAAATTTAGGTGCTTACATTTGTATATTTGAGATTTTGTGTACCCTTTAAGTTTCTTTCACTGATGTTCGTGTATAATATTTTTATTTTTCCTTCTTCTTGTTCATTCCTATTACCACTATTTCTATCGTACGGATTTTCTCTCTATTTTATGTAATCATCATTTTGTAACTTAAGTTGTCGATAAATTTATATTAGTCTGAGAATTTGCGTACAAAAAGTGGCAATCGACATAAGTGATTAGAAACAAGTTGAGACTTGGCAGGATTCTTATGGTAAGTCTACATTAGGCCTTATTGATCAACATGTTTGTGCGCGCGAGGATTATCTAAAGACCGTGACAATTTATAAACGTCACGCAAAAAAATGTACAAAGTCAGTGCATATTTTTGTGCAGAGAACCAAAATAAACAATTTCATTCTTGTTAGGAAGTTTGAAGACAAGGAGAATACATACGCATCGTTACTTTTTAAGCAAATTAGTTTATTGAAGATTGTCAAGAATCCTCGTGCGCACAAACATGTTGATCAACAAGACCTAATGTAGACTTACCATTAATTGTAATCTATTTACCAAAATACCACAACACTTTGAAAACTATTTTGTGATTTAGCCGCCATCTTGAAAACTAAAAGTGCATTTTAAATTTTAGTTAATTTTTGAACACACATCTATAGAAATTTCAAAGAAACAAAATAGATATTTTAAAAAGAAAACAATACTTTTTTCCATATAAAACCTCTTTGTAATTCAAAATAAAGGAATTGAAAATATCTGCAAAGAACCAGTCAAATGCAAAAATGAGAATTTTACGGGAGAAACAAAAAACTTTCCAACATCTTAAAATTTTCAAAAATAGTTTGTTTTTTTTTTTCAGATAACAATTAAGGTAAGTGGTGGAACATATCGAAATGACCAGCGTATATTACGAGCACGTGGACATTGTATAAACAAAACATACATGTTTCACTCCCGAGTATCTTTGACTCTTACCAATTCAAAATTAAAAGCAACATTACGATATTATGTGTTTATCAACGTTATTGTTTGTGTCATTATCTCCATAGATTTTTCTTTTAATTTGGCTGATTTGATTGTATTTTGCCCCGCAAATATATATATATAAGTTTAAACTTTATTCATAAATTACTGTACTTATTTGGAAACAAATACATGGAACATATCGTCTCCTTGGAACCAGAAGGTATTTGTGTCCACTTTTGCTACTTTAGAGAAAAAACAGTTTTAAAGTTTGAAGTTCCATTTAAAGTTTGTATAAATTCATTTCATTTCTTACATTTCTAGCCACTTGGAGGTCGTTTTGTGAGATATAGCTTTTGGGGTTGATGACCCTCAGTACAATGCAGTGTCTTTGACTGCAGTGTTAACTCCATTTTGCCAAAAAGTTTCATAGTACTTTCTGGTTCCAAGATGATGATATTTTTTGAGGTTTGATTAAAATAGTCAATGAAAATATGTAATATTTATACACGCAAGTGGATCACATTCTATAACTTGCCAAAATATAGAATATATATTTTAGTATTCCAGTAGCCAAAGTAGCCGCATGGTAATACGGGGTGAGTAAAATATATTTGTAACATTAATAGCCGTACTACTACTACTATTACTTCTACTACTACTACTACTTCTACTACTACTACTACTACTACTACTACTTCTTCTTCTACTACTACTACTACTACTATTCCTTCTACTACTACTACTACTACTATTACTTCTACTACGACTACCACCACCACCACCACTACTACTATTACTATTACAATTACTACTATTACTACTACTATTACTTCTACCACTACTATTACTACTACTACAATTACTACTACTATTACTACTACTACTACTACTATTATTATTACTATTATTATTATTATTACTATTATTACTAATACTACTATTACTACTATTATTGCTGCTACTACTACTAATATTATTACTACTACTACTACTAATACTACTGCAACTATCATAACTTTTAAAACATTAAATTATTAATAACATCACATTTAATCTGCTTTATAACATTAAATCTCAATATTTTTGGTTTACAACAATTTGGATGTAAAAATCTAAACTATTTATTTATTTCTGACTTAAAAAAAGGAAACAATGTACTTATGCCATTGGTATAAACAACGAAATTACTATTTTTGTTAATTATATTGCGACCCAGCCACTTCCGGTGAATTAAAATATCCTCTAGCTCCTGCTACTGGACCCAAGGAACACGTATGCAAAATTTGGTGGAAATCAATGCACGCATGTAGGGTAGATTTGTATCGTGTTCAACAAACAACCAAACACTCAGATATTAGGTTTTATTTACATAGATTATTGTATTTACTAATATTACATTTCCATACATCTGTGAAAAAAAGAAGAACAAATATAATATGATGAAAAAAATACATTTCAGATTATCTAACATTTTCTTTCTTCTGTCTTTATTCCAAATCACTTGAATCATCATTTCTTTGCTTTGAACACTTGAACGATTTCAAGTTTGTTTCATATTCTTGATAACATATTGGTACATACTCTTCTCCAAGCTTTCATACACTTTTCAATTTAAGTGTCTTGATTGGTAACGACCCTTGATATACATATTCAACGGGAATTGAAAGAAGAACATTATATTTTACAATACAAAAACTGTTAAATATTTGAAGACCAGAACTAACACTGCACTGAATCACCTTCTTCGTCTCATACATCCTCTGTCCAAAGAATAGTCTTTTGCTTTCATGCAGACCCGGGTGAGGCACTTCAATATAAATTGACACACACATTACACCGAGGCAAAATCTACATATTTAAATATTTCGTTATTAACTTTCAATTTTTTTCTTCTCTTCTTTGTGTATTCCTTTTTATTTTAGTGTATCATGTCGTCATGTTAATTACTGTTTTCGCGTGCATTATATTTTTTATTTCTTTTATTTTCTATTTTACTGTCTATATACATTCATCGTTTATGTTAATTTTTTGTACCATTTTTTATTATTTCTTTAAATCTACATTGTTTAAGTATTAATTCATGAAAACTACTTCCATTCTGGATATTATGATTTGTTCTTTTATATATATATTAACACAAGTCCCGCACAGGTCCGCTCTGGCCATTTTTCTCTCCTACCATGTGAAAACGCTTTTGCGAAACGTTGCTGCTTTTATTTTGTGTTTGCGAAGTACGTGTACGCCTGTCTTGGTATTGTAATAGGTAAGTACCTCTTTTTCTACCTTTCAACAATCTTATACAGGGTGTCCGGAAAGTCCTGCACCAAACTGAAACCACCCATGGGGGTGGTTCTGGGGAGAAATTTGAGAAAGGAAACCCACACACAGGTCCAGACGCCGCACCTGTTGCTTCTAATTGCGCGTCATTGCCACCTTTCCTCAAAATTTCAATGGCTCACAAAAGCGTAAAGGTTGGGTTCCGAACACGGGTCCCCTATCTTAAATTGCTCACCAACCCCACCCCCATGGGTGGTTTCAGTTTGGTGCTGGACTTTCCGGACACCTTTTATATCTATATATAACTGAAGAACACTACTGAATACTTCTATGTAATGTCTTTTTTCTGTATATCATTACTTACAGGTCATGTTCCATAGGCGAACATACACACTCAAACACTAATATGTAGAGTACTTGCGATATTTCGGTATTAATACCGTAGACTTGTTGTAGAGGAGCAGAGACACACGCACGTGAATAGAACAAAAGACTAGGACGACAATAGCGACACGTAGCGGACTGTGCATCGTTTGGAGGTGGTGCTCTGAATTTTCATATTAACAACCATCGTCACTTTTGCACTATCAACAAACTCGATGCTCCAGTCACCTTACACACCAAGTCCCACAACACCAATTTTTATCTATATTTCCTGGTTGCCATAATCCACACTTTACCCCCTATGACCAGCATCCCAACACGCCGTCTGGTGGACGGCGCCTTTATTCATGGTTTAAGCACGAAAATGTATTCTTGACTTAACCTTCAATAACTCTAACCAGATTTCTCTACATTTCAACGCTTTTCCTTCCACTATATATTTATATATAAGATAGTCTATATCTTATATATATAAATGTACAATAAATAATAACCACTGGCGTTATAGACCGAAAGGTCCTGAGCCTGGCCCAACGCCATCTGTCCGAGGTTGGTGGAACTTCGCCCACCTGAGTGCCGTCCGGGTCAGCACTGCGCGTCACCTTGACCTCGAACAGGTGTCAGGAGCTTTCTAGACCAAGTGGTTGTCACGTCTTCATTCACGTGACTTCCCAGTTTGCCTCACGACACTGGGTGGACGCCGAAAAGTGGGGTGCTCCAGCCGGGAATTGAACCCGAGACCACGCGGACATGGGTCCAACGCTCTAACCACTAGACTGTGGAGCTCCTCCTATATATAATTATAATTCTCAGCCATATTCAATCCACTACTTGGTGAGGCTTCTTCCGGAGGAAGGAGTTGGTCTACTGCTACCACGCTTACCAGACGTGTTGGGAGAGGAGAGCCGAAGCTCTCAACTGTGATCGCCACTGTATTTTATTCACAGCAGCTCCCCAATTGTCCTCACGATTGTGGGTCAACACCGAAATTTTGAGCCCCCACCGGGAATCGAACCCGGTACCGCTCTCACTGAAATAAAGCGCGCTACTGACTGGGCTACGTCAGCGGCCCTTGAGACAGAAAAACGCTCACTATGATAAAGACGATTCTATTATATTCTATATATGAAAAAACAGTGTGAAAATATGGCACATTCACTCTTGCAGTGTTAACTACTGATGTCATGACTGTTTCGCAAATCATTGAATCAATAAATTCCTTTTCAACTGTAGTGAAATTGTTTGAAATTTGAAGACCTGAATTGAAAAACATCCCAAGTTGTTCACCGGAGTATAGGACGAACAAGAAACAGTCCAAGATCTTCGTATGTTATCCTATTGAGCGGAAATTATTTTGTGTTAAAAAAGGGTTTCTGTGGTGGGATTAGGATATGATATTTATGCGAGTGGATAGCCCTTGGAACATAGATACTGACGAATAGAAAAAATGCAAATACGAAAAAAAGTGGACTTGTTTTTCAATTCAGGTCTTCAATTGAACCTTTCATCAGAAAGTGGATCATACTTTAATCGAGCATTTCAATTATTGATAAATTTGTGTTTTACCGAGTCTAAATTTTTCCCTTCTTATAAGAAATATCAATATTTTGGTTCGTTTTGGGTTGCAAACGGTAAAGAAGAGTTTTAAATATTATTTTATGAAATTATATTAAGAAAATTATTGGTTAACATTAACAGTAAAATTTTACATGGGTTCTTGGCAACACTCTCGTCTTGATATATTCTTTCTCTGATAGTAACTTATTTGACGTTAGACTGAAGCAAAAGAATAAAATTGTCCCTGTGTATTTCATCAGCTCATAAGAGTGAACGACGAAAGTGACATTCTGCACTCACAATAAAAATTATTGCATCGAATGATATAAGTTGAAAGTTTTCCAAGATGATGGCTGAAGAACAACATTGATTTCTAACAAGTTGTAATATTGTTGTAAGTAGATTATAACTAGCATTCCTGCTAAGTTTCAACTTCTTTTTAATTTGATAACTGGAATTTCCTACACATCTTGGACTATATCAGGTATTTCCTTACAATCTGATTAAAGTGCAATGCTTAAGGTATTTTTTTTTTTAACTAATTTCTTTTCACGGATATTTTGACGGGTTATTTTATCAAATTGCTTTGTTTATATATACTTATTATATGCACTAGTCTAAAATATGAGCGTGGCATATTATAAATACTAGCTATGCAGTGTTATAATTCATTAGGTTCAAATATAAAATCCCTGCAATGGAAAAGTTTTCACTAAGTATTGTAATCGTTGGTTACATTTTTAAAATGTAAGAAAACGTTCTCTCAAAAATGTACATTCTATTCTTTTATTTTTATTCTTTTTTAAGTATTTCTTCTTTGTACTAATTATTTTGTGCCTCTCCCTGGCAACACTTATTTGTTTAGCTAAGAATCCTGGTGAAAAATTTATGGCTACTCTAATAATGGAGTCACTATAACCTTTCAAAAAAAAAAAAAAAATCACAGCATGTGTTTGCTAGCACAAATGCTTCGTTTTGAAGTGACTGACAATTAATATATCTGAGGAGGAATAATTCATAATCTTTGCAAGTAATTTGTTCACATCTTCAGGTAGAAAAGAGTGCAAGGAATTAGGTTAAAAGGCAGCAAATAATAAATACTTGGCAACTAAAATAGCGTTTAACTTAAGTGTAACAAATGGTGGATGGAAGCTGAGAAGAGTGAGTGTCGCCATCTGCTACAACTGGAATACGCTCATCCGTTCGGAAAGGGAAAAAAAAGATGATACAAAATCAATGGTAAACAGTATTCAAAATACAGGGTGATTCAACAGTGCCAGTATAACCGTGTAATTTACACCCCGACACTGAAATGAAGCATTGCAGTATACAAATGTGGAATGGTTGGGATTGGGTTACATTTTGGAGTTCCTGATCAACGTGGACGCCAACTTGAAACCGGCCATATTGGATGGAGGTCCATTTTCTCAAATGGCAAATGAGTCCTGTGATACATCGGTGTTAAGACGCTGCTGAATAAATGAACACACCAAATGAACACTTCCATAACAGGTAGGTCAAATCGAATACCACACGATCCACTTGCTCTTTGAAAAAATTACCTTCATCCAATATTGTGGATTTCAAGATGGCGGTCATGCACTTCAGAACGTAGCCCTTACCCACCATTCCACATTTGTATACTACTGTGCTTCATTTCCGTGTGGATGTGTGAATTACAAGGCTGTACTGGGAGTTTTGAATTCCCCCCTGTAGACTACTGTAAGTTTCAAAGTGAAAGTGATAGTAATTATTTTGCGATAACTAGCACTCGGTTTAAATACAAGAATTTTTTAACTTCACAACACTGATATCAATGTAAAACTAGGATTATCATACTTTTCTTCTTTGGAACGAAAAATAACACGCGCCCTTGTTTCGTCTTTGGCTGTGACACATCAAGGTATAAGTTGTTGAGTTCCAGAAACCGCGGGGGATTTGGATGAACATATGCGTAGACCACCTCAGTACTTCTGGTCAGTTATTTGAGAATCGCGGTTTTTAAATATATCTTGACTCCAATACTGATCTACTTGATCTTAATTGTCTTTTTTATTATTATTTTTTTTTATTTTATGTTTTTACTTCAAATTTTGAATAAAGAATAAGTGTTTGAACTTTATGATATTCATCAAACAGATATGTAATGAACAAACTAATTGCAGGAAGGTAACTTTGGTAATATACTCAAATAAAAGAACCAGAAAATATTTCATTTGTTGAAACCAAGCTAATATATAAAGGTAAACAAGAAAGTTCTGTCGCTTTTTCACCCACCACCTTCGAACATCGATATGTCACCTAAGAAGTACCTGTAGGATCAAAAATAGACCCCATCAGCATCGACAACCTTCTGCCAACGTTCTAGAAGGCCATGGATTCCATCGCGATAGAACTTGGTGGGCCGTGAAACGAAGAAGTTATCAAGTGCATTTTCCATCTCTACTGGGGATTTGAACTGGCGTCCTCTAAGGTGATTGTCCAAGGAATGGAACAGGTCAAAATCGGACGGTGCATTGTCCGGGGAGTATGGCGGATGAAATAGTGTTTCCCATCCAAGGCGTAGAATGGTGTCGCGGGTCATCCTAGCCACGTAGGGATTAGCGTTGTCCTGTAACAGGAGGACCCCTTTGCGATTCAGAAGTGCTGGCTCCGGAGTTCATGTGAATGTGGAAATGAGTACATAGGTAGTCTTCTAATCCTCGCAAATAGAATTAGTTAAGGACTTCTCTCTGGATCACTTCCTGTAGTATAATAATCTAAGAAGACTGAGAGATTTGTATTCCAGTTCGTTGCATTTATTTTCAACTATTTCACTCATTTCGGAATTTTCAAACTTTAATTGCATTCTTTCAATAATATCAGCTGTTCATGACAAGGACATTAACCTAAACATTTGATTCAAAATCAAACATGTTAAGCAAATAATCCCAACAGTCAATCCCCGTACAAAATGAAATCAGACGTCACTGTCACGGTCTTTTTTCCAATGTTCACGATATCACTATGCACCAAATAGCAAAATAAAGATATGCATGGAATAAACTATGACTCACTATATATACACTGAGTATTATAAATTAACATGTACCTAACCAAACCTATTTTAATCTAACCTAACTTAATCATGGTGCACTTACTCAATTGTTTCACACAACAGATAGAAAATACTAAAATACTAGAAAATACAAAAACACGCTAATCCTTACTCATGTATCCAACTTTCATACAGCATAAGTCGTGAAACGAAATTTGTTCTCCCACGCATTAACACAAATCTTTAGGTTAGGTTGGGAAACACGAATTATTACTCTCTCAATCACAGGTTTCTAACGATTCATATTTGTAATCATCAACAAGCAAACTAAAGGTTAAAATATTCACAAGCAATCGCATCATCAAATCTCAAAACGTTACGAATCATCATCAAATAACAATAATGCCAAAATCGTTTACTAATTTCAACAGTTCTTTCTTTTGAAAGAAATTCTGTTCCACCTAATGATAACCAGTCCATCCACACTTCTTTCTTGGATGTTATAAACGGATGAGATGGATATTTTCCATAGTCTTGTATTAATAAGATGTAAGAGATGGCCGTGTCAGGTTAGATTCAAAACCTAACTTCCGATAACGCAATCTTGCACTGAACATTTATCTAAACCATAGTTTAATAATGATTCAATATGTTACGATTTCACAAGTTACTTTTATTCACTTCACTAATCTGGTAACAACTGAAGTAAAGCCTGTAATCTGATGGTAGAATAATATCGGCATCTTCATAATTATGGTATAGCAACTGATCAACTAGGATTATATTTTAGGTCCCTGATTTCTTATTCACAGCTTTAGGATCCATATGCTATTCACAAGCTGAATACACGCGTCACAATTAGTAAACTTACTACACTTTTCTGATGTATAGTATTATTTCAAATAGCTAAATTGAGCACACATCTAAAATAATTTCATATTTTACAAGTCTTCCATTATTGCAGTAGTATGTTGATTCCCTTCTTACTTTCCTTTCCTAATCATACAATGTAATTCTTCCCAGATTTGCCACCGTTCATCATTTCAATAAATAATTGGACGTCATTAGATCACAATTCACTTCCCAAATATCTAGTTCTCCCAAATATTTAGTCCTTTTCTCCTTCCTTTCATCTTCAGAACTCTTGTCCTTAAGTTTCTTTTCCTCCCTATGCATTATTTTGTGTGTTCCTTACGTGTCAGAGTTCTTCCCCCATCAATATAATTATGTTGAAATTATCCAAGGTTATTCTTGTCAAATCTGACTTCATTTTGGTTCTCATCGTATGATGTATCCATTGTTGTAATTGTTTTTGTTCTTCGGTATGTAATGTACATTACACTGAGTTAGCAAAACTCATGGGATAGTCACCTAATATCTGGTCTGGTCCCCTCTGGCCCTGGAGAGCTCAGCGATACGAGGTGGAAGTGAATCTGCAAGTCTCTGGTACATTTCCGGAGACAGTTCACACCACACCGTCTGCAGAGCGGAAATCAATTGCGGCCTGTTCGTGGGTGGAGGATCCAGTGCACGGAGCCCAAGTTCAACGGCATCCCAGATATGCTCGTTCGGGTTCATATCAGGGCTCCGGAGTGGCCAGCTCAGTCGTTGGACCCTCCCCTGCATGCTCTTCTAACCATTCTCGGACGATGTTGGAGCGATGAGGCGCGCATTGTCATCTTGAAAGACCACAAGGTCGTCAGGGTGTTGAAAGGCCAAAATCGGGTAGAGATGTTCTCCGAGCAGCTGACGATACAGCGGACCAACCAACGTGACTTCCAGAACAACCAGAGGACCCATTCCATACCAGAAAAACGAGCTCCAGACCATGACTGATACCCCACCAACCTGGACCACGCCCTCTTGGCATGCGGTATCCATCGCTTCATGAAATATGCGCCACACACGGTGCCTCCCATCGGCATGGTACAGTTGATACCGTAATTCGTCGGACCAGCTGACGTTACACCAGTGTTGCAGTGTCCATCCGAGGTGATTGGTGGCCAATGCAAGTCGCAATATACGATGACGCGGGGTTAGCAGTGGCTCCTATACCCGAGGAAACGCATATTCCGATAGATTGTCCACTGGAATATGTTCCTAGCGCGCCCAGTGTTGAATTTGGCGTGATTTCTTGCACTGTTGCCCTCCTGTCTCTGTTGATCATTCGTCTCATGTGTCGCCAGTCTTGGTCATTGAGGTCGCTCGGTATGATGACTCTTGTGGACTGTGACGCCTTCCACCAATCATTCTCGGTACACCCTCGACACGGCTAAACGTGTGAAGTCGAATTCCTGCACCACCGCCGAAATCGAATTTTCCGTGGGTTGGGCACCCACCACCATGACTCATTAGATGGCGTTAACTCACTACGACGTTAGATTTCACATTAATCACTCACACAGCCACTTCCTATAAGGTCTCACACACAACTGGAGCCGTCGCGGAGTCCTGCAGGGAACGTGGAACACATGTGGTATTCACCTGGGAATCAGTGACCTACTACCCCATGAGTTTTGCTAATTCAGTGTATATCATGGAGTTCTGTAATTGAGTTAGCAACTGACCTAACCTATTAGCATCTTCTGTTCTACACAGTTCATATTCTGCGTTTCGTGTACTGACATAGTTCCTGTTAATATAGTAGTAGTAGTTCTGTGTGCCTTTCATATTTCTACAACCAAAGGTTCGTCTCTGTTCTGAATAGTTCCCAAACGGTTTTACACATAACAAAGATGATTTCCAATTGCCGAGGATAGTATCCATACTGGGTCTGCGTATGGTAAGAAGCTGTCAGAACTAACCAAAGTTATCTATAAATATTACCTTTGTAGATGCATCTCAAATTAACATGTACTGAAACTGGAATGATCCGTTTGCAAAGTATATCTAACAATTTTACATCCATTGGAATGATTTCAGTATCTACTCCCAAAGTTTTCAAACACTCTCGACTCACAAGATTCTGATAAGCTCCACAGTCTTATCAAAGTTTCAGAACTTTTATTCTCAGACTTCAAAACAGCTTCGTCCAAAAATACATATTCCAATGGGTGCGCAAGGGATTTCCCGAAGGAAGCAACAACGGATTCTCAGAATTCTTTGAAGCAAGGAAAAGTCGAAACGAGTATGAATGGGAAGATTTTCTAGTAGGTAACAATAAGTTCATTTGAGCCAAGTCGATATCTCAAATAGATTCCACATGCCGAATTAGTTTTTTTCTTTTTTTAAAAAAAGAAAAATTAGCAAACTACGTGATTTCAAATAATCAGGAGTAAGAATTACATACATTCATTGAACATTTTGTTTATTGGTAATCAATAAAAGAGAATGTCGTTGCTCCGTTGGATAGCGGTGATTACGTATGTTACCTTTACTCATACGGGAAATTATCTTTGATATATTTGATAATTTGATTTTAAGTTTGTTAATGTTAAGTCATGTACACCATTTTTTTTTATGTCAAACTCACTAGATGGGCTGAGCAGCTTGGACTTCTATTTTTTTCAATGGATTCAAATTAGAGTATTTTGAATTATTTTAAATGTATTTAATTAACCTATGCCACGTTATGTTATTTAAACTTTTCTGGTTTAAGATCTATGTATACCTTAAGTATTATTTTATTTTTATGTAGGGGAGACTGTTGTACCTTGATCATAGTGTACCTTGGAACAGTCTTATATTTCTGATTTCGTATGCTATATAACGGACACTTCGTACAATATGTTTTGTGCCAGGCTTCTCAGACAGTAGCCTTCCGGTTTTGTTGTATTCAGGTGGTTGTTTGTTAGAATCCGATAGTTAAAAGTAACTCTTTTCAGTTTTGATTAATGTTTTATAGCGTTGTTACTGTAGCTATTTTATTTCATATGTAATAGTAACCTTTTACAAGAGAATTAGGTAAGTTTTTCTATGACAAAATTTCCATTCTATTCGTACATGTAACATTTTCAGTATGCCGTCATGTTGGTGATTTCGTACAGCCTCGTGTACCATGAAACAGACGGACATCTTGTACCTTGGAACATGTACCTTGAAGATCTGAAGAAAGAAAAGGAGCACAGGGCACCAAGAAAACATAACCAGAACAATAACCAACAAATTAACACACAACTAGGCGTTTATTAGGCCTGTTAATTATTCATATCTTGAGTTATTTTGTAGGTTTTTTTCATAATAATATACAAATAGTTCTTTCATAAAGTATCACACACGTTTAAACTTCACAAACAGAGAACTTACAACAATATATTTCCTAAAATACTTATTTGTGAGATATTTTATAGATTTTTCCTAATATAGTGCATGTTTCAAGGTACAAAAGACTGTGTTCCAAAGTACATGAGCCTTTGTACCATGGAACACTTTCCTGGAAATGTTTAAGGGATAAAAGCACCGTAAAAGAAAGAAAGGAGAAGCCAACTACTAAAGCAGTTTAATTCCGAAACCATCGAAGTTTAAGAGCACCGACTTGGAATTTTAAAAAAAAAATGTCCCTGAAACTATAATTTGGAAAACGTAAAATGCGTTCCATGGTACAACAGTATTCCCTATATCTTAAGTATACATTAAGCATAATTTCATATCTAACATTGTTTCTTACTGAAGCTTAATTTACAGATCAGTTTAAAACCTGGGGATAGGCGTAACTACAGATAATTACCGTGAGATCTGTACATGAGTTCCAATTAAGCATTAAATATTAATATTCTTTCCTGGTAACTTTCAGTAAATTTTCTAAGGCCATTGTAAGGAAAAAAGATGCATTCTCCTTGGATAATTTTTAGTAAATACAAGTATCAGCAAATATGATATAATTAGTTAGGTAGGGACTCCTTCTTGGATTACTTTCAGAACGTTGGTTGTTCTTTTAGGTAGAATTCATCGTTAATATAATCGTTTAGAGCTACGGTAGCTGATGCATGATATTAAGGAAATAAAAGTTTCTATTTCTCGCCATAAAAATTGTATTTAGTTGTCACTTCAAGTCATACCTACTTCCCTTCTCAGTACTAAAAAAAGGACTCAGTCTACAAGTTAGAGAAATATTTAAGCTCTGAAATATTGAAATAGCCTTACTCTTGCAAGTTTTCCTGTAAATAAGTGAATACTTTTTTTAACTTTGAAATTATCGCTTATATTTCCAAAAATGCGTGTTCCGCTACTCAAGCGGTAATCTTTTGTAATTAAAGAAAAACCTATCAAAATAGCAGCAAAAACAAATTAAATGAAACACAAAATTGCTTTTTCAGAAAACAATTGATCAATAAGAGTATACATATAAATGAATTCATTAAAATACCAAAATGCTTTAATTGCACATCTTCTTCATTCTTTATGAAACTTGCTTAAAAAGATTTTTATCATTACATTCGAGACAAAAGAGCGAACTCCAAGCATTATTACATCAATGACAATAGTTTAAAAATATTTTATGTATTGATTATAGAAAATATATTTTCGAAATTAGATTGAAGTAGAATTTGAAGGAAAACCAACTAAACAGTACATATCGATATTATGTTATTGATATGCATAAAAACTGACTAGTTTCAAAGGTAGTATTGTAAAAAATTTACACAAACTACAATATTCCCCCACAATGTAATGTTGATCAATTTTCTGCTTTTTAAGATTTTAAGCAGCAATTAAATGTTCTAAAATGTTCTCCTCCTCCTCCAACTACTACTACTACTACTGATAATAATAATAATTTGTATTTATTTACGGGAAAGGACAATACAGCCAAACTGCAACAAAATGTCACCCAGAAAAATATACATATTAAAAACAGATTAAATACAAATGAAAAACAAATATACAAACAATATAAAAAGAAAAGAAAAAATACTTTCTGATCTGATTCAATTCAAAACTCAAATTACAAGACAGAAAGCAGATACAGAAATAATGATAAATACTTGAATAATATATATTATATATACCGGGTGAGTCACTGACGAGTGACAGCCCAAAATAATTTGAAAAAGGAGCGGAAAATGAAAAATGTGCACAGGTAAACTAATACCTACGGGAGGGGGACACTTGACAAAGCACACAATAATAGTGTCACATAAGCAGTGTTGCCACCCCAGCACAAACTTATATTTTTTCAAATGGCACTACGAAAACTTTTAATGTAAAATAAAGCTGTGAAGCAAAATACGTCCAATGATACCAAAATCAATGCTCAGTGTTGCCAACTTCGGGAGATATAAAGGGTCAAAGTTGGAAAACGGAGGAATGAATTGTAGCTAAACAGATCACATTAGATCAAAAACATTTACACGAAAAGAAAATAGGATGTGGTCTTAACGAAATGCCAAAAGTAAGTTTCACTACGATTAGCAGTGTTACCACACGAGACGCCGAAAAAATGGGAAATTTACAATCGCTATTTACACAAGAAATGTCCCCTTGAAAAAAGTCACGAAAATAACCAGGAAGTCTCTTTGAGGGTCTAAAAATGCAATGGAATTTATTTGGAAGTGATATCACAAAGCGTTCACAAGTTACAACAAAAGAGGGAAAAGCTGGCAACACTGGAGGGACATTTTTTATCCCTCATGCAACACTGTAACCCACACAAGGTTGCCAGGGGTATGGCGACTCTTACTCTGTACTAACGAGAGGGTAACAGCTGACTAGGCGAAGTAGTATTCAGAAACGAATTTTGTGTGATAGTGGCACCTAAAGTTAGAACGTACTAGTCGCGTGCTTAATCAAAGTGAATCTCTAGTTTTGCGTTTTACTAGTGACTTACTCCGAACTTCTGACGACAGAAAACAAGGAAAGAAAGACAAATATTCATAATTACTTGACGAAAAGTGAATATATTAATTTGCAACACAAACTTGATTAAATTTAAACACTAAAACAATGTTTTAACTACAAGAATGACTCAAATAGGTAGAACGCATTCTCATTCTTTAGTGATACTAATAAGTGTTGAAATGAGCAAGTTCTTGTATTGATTTCGTGGCGTACTTAGTTAAGGCGCGGTCGATAAAGTTTTTTTTATCTTTAGCGGCAGTGGTTCGAACCCCGTCAAAGAAATTAGATATTTTTTACTTTCACTAAATGCAGTTGTAACTTGAATGTAATAGCTATAAATAAAAATGTTGCATCTTACATGATTTTTTACCATGATGCTTTAAAATTGAATTCGAGTACTACGGGAATTTACGTACTATGCGAAATGTAACTACTAAAGGGGAAAATATGGCTAATGGGGCCTATAGCTTACATGAGCTCTAACCACTTGTGTCCCCAAGTGGAAATACTCGCCCTGAAGCAATGTTGCCTAAAAGCTTAAATAAATTCAAATTGAAATACGTTTCAGTTATAAAAAAAAGTATTGTCGCATGTCTATAGCTGACATTTCTTTTTTCAGAAATAGGTGGTATATTGAAACGCCTATAAATTCGCTGACTTGCAATGATACGCAGAATTGCGAAACGTATTTGTGTGAAAAATATTGTCCTGATATCCAGCCAAACAAAGGTGATATAAAATAAAATAAAATTTTGGGTAGAAAAAATTCTGTACAAAAATTGCACCAAGTTGTAAAGTTACATCGTTTTCCCCAACAAAGGGAATTTTTGTAACCCAAGGGGAGTTTTTAATTCTAGATTTTGGTAATAAATAGTTGAAGAATTTAATGAAAGATGAATTATTAAAGATGTAGACGAGGATCAATTCTATTTAAAATGTATTGTCACATTGTTTCTTTAAATGATTTGACTTAACTTGGTTCTGTAAACTCAAACTGTTATAAATGAATGTTAAATTATACACTTTTTCAAGCAGTTAGAAAGCATCTAATTTACTATTGGCCATCACTGCCCTCTGCTAGTAACTGAGTGAACTACATGATGGACGAATAGTAAACTCAGGATTGTGTGCAGAAACTTTTGAGACAGAATAATGTCCCAGACATGTCTGCACACATTCCTGCATTTACTACCATCATTTAATTAAAACTAATCGTACTCATTATTGAAGGACGAAACGAACTTTGGTCCGTGAAAGTTAATTTCTGTTTTACTCTACTGAAATTTGAATAATTGACGTAAAACGAAAAAGGCGGGAAAATTAACTTGGATTCAACCTTAAGTATGTGTACAGAGCAATCAGGACAGATTTTAATAAATTGTATTAACTTTAAATAATTATAAAACCTATATATTTTTATCTTGTCGATTCATACTAAAGAAACGCCAACTGCTTTATTAAAGTTTAAAAGTTACTATCAAACATCAAGTAATATTTCCTTTTCCATCAACCAATAAGCACTATAAAACACTTCATTATGATAGGCTATACATAATTGGTCCAGGCTATGTATACATAATAGTTAAGGAAAAATCTTTTTATGTATTGAAAGACGCAGACAGAAACACTGTTTTTTTTTCTACATACGTACTTCGCCTTTCCAGTTTTAGCCTAGATTCCATTAATATAAAATTTCGAAAATAGTTAAGGAGGCACACTCCATACAATATTTTTACTATGAAAGCATTCTGCAACTCTATCCTTAAGGGTTTAATATTTTAGGAGTTTATTTCTTTTGTAATATTCTTTACATAAAATTGCAACAGAATGATTTAATACGCGCCTGCGTAGCCAGTATTCAATTTTTTACAATTTCCGAGATCGTGTAAAAATCTTCTAACATAAAAGGCAAACTTTTATGTCCCTTCATATTTCAGCCTATTGGGATATTTCGGAAAGCAGAACTAAAGGGTTATTCTTATCTATGGCCAACATTTTTGTTCATAAACAGCGAGAGATGAATTGATACTGTGTAGTTATTTTGAAACTCTGGGAATTAATGGGCTTCCACAGTGTCATTTACCTTTTTTTTAAACTTTGGATTCGATATGCTACGTTAGCTGAGGTAAAATAAGGTTGGGCTTGGTTGGGTTAGATTAGAAGTATGGAAAAACTAAGAAGATAGGGGCAATGAGGTTATTACAATTCAGCAGCTCCGAATTAATAATATTCCTTAGCCATTTGCCATTTTAAACACAAGCTACTTTGCAATTTGACTACTGAACCATCGTACCTCAGTAGTAGAACGTTGGCGTAGCATTCAGGAGGTCCTTTGTTTGATACCAGCGGCTGATCATCCTGACAGGCTTTTCCAGTTTTTTTCCTAGTCACACCAGGCAAATCCCGGGTTGACACCTTCAACGTAGGCCCTGGCCGACACCTTCCCGAACCCTTTCCTCAGGTTATCCCGACCTGAGTCATAGATGCCTAAAGGCCATAAATAAAATTCAAAGTTCCAAATGGGACTCATTTGGGACTCAAAGATGAGGAATTGTTGTATTATGCAAAACCAATTTTTCTGGTGGTTATCCAAAGCATCAGAATGTCACTTTAGCTTTTAATTTATGAACAACGGAACGGGACGAGTGTAAGCCATATTGGTGTTATCACTCATATAATTAATGTTATCCCATTGCGGAAGAAAACATTCTTTTTTCCTTCTCCTGTAACTCTCAACTACGTTGAAAGGGAAAGCCCGTAGAAAGATGATTCTTTAAAAGTGAGAGAAATTGTAACTTAAACTGTCATCAGAGCATGGGTAAAATTCAGTAAAGCTAGTATAATTTTTTATTCGATTACAAATTAATTAATCTCAATAAACTTATTATACTTAATTAATCTATCCGATGAAACAACTATCAGGATAAATCACTATCATAACATTCATTGCATTTCAAACGTCAATTTTATTAGTTGACAGAATAACACAGTTAGTCAGAACACATTTTCTTCATGCAGGGTGAAGTAGGTAAAACAGAGATGATAATGGTGCATGCTACATATCCGCAATACCGAAACTTTATTATACGACAACCGTATTCTTTCACTCCTTCGTTCGAACATCAATAAAAAATAAATATGCCGAAGCAAATATATAGCCGACAGAACGGCAGATTTCTGGTTGCAGAGAACCAAAACAGTAAGAGAAAACTTTAGTGCCGAGCAAGAATTTCCTTGAAGAAACATCAAAATTTTCAACATACTAAATAGGCCTACCGCTTTCCAAATGAGAAGCCGTCTAATTTGACACATAAATTTCGAGGATGTAAACATCATCTAAACTGATTACATTTGGTTAGGTTAAGTTAATTTAGGTATTAAAATCCCATACATTAATTAACATGCACTCCAGATTAGGTCACCAATTCACTCAGCACGTCCAACGGTTAGCTTAAAAGGAACGTAATGATAATAATAATAAAAAAAAATCCTTTGTCGTTGTCCAAAATATAAGGACCCGGTAAAATTTCTCACCTTTCATGCTATAATATCAGCCGCTGATTCAATAACGCTTGAAGAAAATATATTTTAAACTTCAAAAACTAATTCATAAGAAAAATGTAGTATCGTTTTTGTTTGAGCCACATATAGGAAACACAGAAATGACTGGCAAAGGGGGAAGAGGGTCTGGTGCCCCTTGTATTGTACTTAAGTTTAAGAACACTGATATAATCAAATTGATTTCAGTTAGGTTAAGTTTTGCACAATGAATTCACTTGAAACCACAGTATACAATTGTTACCAAATGTAAAATGATATCAAAACTATAAATAACGATTTAAAAAATCATGCCTCATTGTGCACTTGATTATTAGAAGTTCTATTCAGCGTTGTTCTGAATAGATAATTGTCTTAGAAAAGTTTGCCAACTGGAAAGGTAACTAAAGTTCATCCCTCTATAATGCATCTTGCACAATTGACGTATAAACATTCGTAGCAGTAAAGATTCTGGTTGTGATAGTTCCCTTGTTCCTAGTAGTAGCAGATTGAGTGTTGAAAGTGAAGAAACAATCATTTTCTTGTCCTTGCAGTAATAGA
>JAGDQP010029883.1:0-23031 GCA_022664845.1 Lepisma saccharinum | reverse complement strand
CCTCAATCTGCGTCATATATTCCCGCTTTTTGTTCCTGAACCCGCGTTTGGCATTGCGTTTCGTGTTACGGAAGTGGTTGGTATTTGCTTCGCTTTTATTAGCCATCGTTGCCTGGCTTGTTTTCGTTCCTCGTGAAGCTTAAAGCATTCTTCATCAAACCAAGGTTTGTTTTTCTGCTGTTTCTTCTCACCTACACGTTTCTTCGCTGCGCTCTTAATTGTTTCACGAATTGTCTCCATCTTTCTTACATCAATTTCATTATTATCATCATCGTTATTATTACTAGAGTCGGCTAAGATTTCGAACCCATTTGAGAGTTCGAGTTAGTAATTTGCTTTTATACTCGGATTATTTAATCGTTTTACTTCGAATTTCAATTGTTTTGACCCCTTGTTTCTCTGTTCGCGATGGATAACTTTTCCCGTACTTCTGTGATCACTAATTGATGGTCGATGTCACCTTCCGCTCCTCTGTAAGACCTAACGTCCATTATGTTGGTGTGTCTTCATCTTTCTACTAACCTGTTGGCAATCTGGTTGAGTTTGTTTGCAAGAAGAAAAATATTATAAATTAATAATACATGATATAAATGCATTTGTATAAATAAAATATCTGATCATTCCCCATCAAGAAGAATGCGCAATAAAGACCATGTGAATTAAAATGTCCTTCGAAGTTGGTTCCACATGCACATGAATTAAACTCTTATTGTATATACAATGCAGATTGTATGCAGAAAAGTAAATTATATTTCGTTAATTTTGGTTCTGATTTTTCGTTGAAATTTTATTTATAAATATGAATCATACATTTAGGTTGCACTTTAATTCACTGGCTTGATCTTGCCGAATAGATCCCGATGGCGAAAGTTTGTTATTATGGCGATGAACGTGCGAGTTCCGTATTCCATAGAGTAAGGGTTAGTAAAAAGAAAAATGGTATAAATTAATGACCTGGAAAAAGTAGGAAATTAGACCTGGAAAACCTGGAATTTGAAAATTGACATTCAGTAGACACCCTGCATACTGATACAAAAAGAATGTTTGCTCACCCTTGTGATCAAGTAGTGTCGCTACAATAGATCGGCACTAGATTTATGCCATGCTCACGCCGATGATCCTAGTTGCGATTTTTTTTATTCTCTCACAAAACAAGTGCTAATAAAAGACACCTGCCTCGTCTGTGACCCGAATGCTCACCGAGGGACGTAATCTCAAAACGAGCTTATTTTGTGATTGCCACTAGTCCATAAATATAAATTAATTTTCTGTTGGATTTAAATTTATTTTGAGGCCATTAGGCATCTTAGGCTCACGCCGGGATACGGTGGGGGGACAGAATGCTGAAAGTTAGTCGGTCAAGGCTTGTTTTGTAGATACCATCCCAGCATTTGGATGGTAGTACTGAGAACAAACCTAGAAAATCCTCAGTTATGGTCAACCACTGCGATCGATCCCATGACCTCCCGAATGCTGAGCCAACGCTGTACCACTGATCTACGGTCGCTCAGTAAGTTTCTGTTGTATAAAACTTTCCCATAAACTTAGGTATGCTTCTGCTTGTACATTTGTGAACAATTTAAAATTGGACGTTTTGTACAGATCATGAGATGGTTGGAACAGAATTTAGACCCTTATTTAAATTGAATTGTGACTTTCGTCCAAATCGAGCGTAGCTTGTAAGCACGAGACCTACCTACTATTAATGCGGGCTCAGAACCACAGTCGGGTTTCAATCCAAGTTAGTTGCAAAGATCACGTAGTCCTTTACCATCATTCCATCTGACTTCTACGGTAGCGAGATTACATACTTTCCCCACAAGCCTAGGCATTTTTTTTAATGTATAAATACGCAAATACTGAAATTGAGTAATAGAATTTGCACACTAGTTTAATCCCCCCCCTTCCCGGTATAATGCGTCATTTTTATGACTTGTGGAGTAACTGTGAGAGAGTTAAATTTCATGTGAAGATCAAATGGAATTAGTCATAATGTGGTAGTTCGATTATATATATATATTTTTTTTTTCCTTTAGGTCCAATTGCAAGATCGTTTCCGAACGAAGGTGAACTGGCAGTACGAAGTCTGATAGATCGCTTGAGTATTTACCTTAATGATGACAGGAATGGTAAGAATTTAAGAATATTGTTCTATACTAATCGCTCAGTTTTAAAGAATGCATATATATTTTAATTATTTTAATCTGCTTTCCTGTTCCAAGGAAATAGCTAGATGAAAGTCAGATTTTTTAGAACGTGTTCACCACGAATAATGATTGGGGGCTCTAGAGGTTTGAAGACTTCTCTGGTTGGCTATCATGAGTGATTTTCTCAAGTTTTTACTGCAAATATGGGCTGATTTATTTTAATGTGTAGAAGATAACATTTAAAGTATCTAATGTAATGTAAGGATTACAGGTTCTTCAAGTTTAAGATGAAGATGAAGATACATAGACAGTGTTTCTACCTATCTCTTGTCTAATTGCGACAATTTGGTTTGTGCATACGGGTTGATCCGAAGAATTTTCAGGACTCTTTTCCTGGATTAATAGTAAAAAAAAACCTTGGTAAACTTGATTTTATATGGGCCAGTCCTTTTTGACTTCGGCCCGTCTCGATTCGCCCATTTACAGCCAGTTAAAATCCACACCCATGCCCCTGCCGGGACTCGAACCCGGAACCTTCAAGCTGGATTAATAGTAGTATTTCTTCCTGTTATAATAGTTACTATCAGTGTTAGATTCCTTGATAGCGTAGATAACAATTAGGGACTTCAAATCTTCTCTTTCGTGTGTGTGTCCGTGTCAAAAAATTTATACATATCATAAAACACAAAGTGTTAAGAGGTGATTGAAGTGTCGTTGGAAAGGTCTTGGCTAGACTCTCAGAGCCACCGAAACCGATTTTTAAAGTTTGTTCCAAATCGTTGGATGTATCCGCATCAAAGTTAGCATATATATATATATATATATATATATATATTACTTGACAATAATAAGCCTCCCAGCTGAAAGTGTTGCCAACCTATTTTATAAAAAAATATTTTTGAGTGTACCTCGCGGTGGTTAGTAGAATCGCAGTACTCAGTTGCTTTCTCATAAATCTGAAATAAACTAAATATACTTTTATTGTTCTTGGTAACATTTACAATATTAACTTTAAGTGTAGTTTGTCATATTTTACTACACTAGATAAAAGTGACCGTGATTTCTCAATTTTTAGTTTTTAAATTTTGGGGTAGGTACTTGACAACACTTTCTATAAATATAATATTGTGATCCTCCCGAGTAGAGAGTAAAATTAACTTTATTCATAAAATTCAAAATAATAGGAAAAATTTAGGATTTAGTATATTTTTATATTTTTCTTGTAAATTGTTCGGTGAAATGGAAATAAAACCACCGCCATGTTTCAGTAAAGATGAACAGAGTAACATCAACGTGGACAGATGAAATATAATGCAATCCATGACGTCAATTGAGAAGTTATTCACCTTTGAGCAAATAACCATATTCTTTATGCTGGGAACGTCACCTTTCGTCCTACTTAAAGTTCAGAGGAGAGTCAAGTCAGACAAACACCACACACACACACACACATTTACTGCATATACGATTCACTATATAAAGCCGATCAATCTTCTATTAAAAACCTCCAGTTCCATAGAGGGCCTTCAGTACTTCTGTACCACCTCCAGTTCCATAGAGGGCCATCAGTACTTCTGTACCACCTTCAGTTCCATAGAGGGGCCTGCGGTACGATAGAAGAGGTCTCCAGATCGACAGCATCCAACGCATCAACTCCAATCTAAGAAGGAAGATAGTTTTTTCTGAACAACTATTCCTCTGGCTGTGATAGAATCAAAGGGTGAAGAATTATTCACTTCTGACTTCTACAAATTTCCAGGTATGAATAGAGGATATGCTTTATATTGTGATTCTAGCTGACATAATTTAGGCTATCTGAGTGTCACCTCCCGAATAACATTTGTTCAAAGTTAAATAACTTCATTAAAATCTGTTTATTCTGTCCATCGTTGAGAAACGTGGTGTGTTACACCGGTAACAAACCCTTTCGTAGCCAAGCGGTTCTCAAGAATAACTGAGCTTCGCTACGCCAAAACCCGTAGTATAAGTCTCTACCATCTTTAGAACGTTTCCCAAAACACCGACTTTTAAGTAGTTCCCAGCATAAAGAATATGGTTATTTGCTCAAAGGTGAATAACTTCTCAATTGACGTCATAGATTGCATTATATTTAATCTGTCCACGTTGATGTTACTCTGTTCATCTTTACTGAAACATGGCGGTGGTTTTATTTCCATTTCACCGAACAATTTACAAGAAAAATATAAAAATATACTAAATCCTAAATTTTTCCTATTATTTTGAATTTTATGAATAAAGTTAATTTTACCCTCTACTCGGGAGGATCACAATATCGGTACAGTTGTGGGTAAACGTTTTACGCATGCCTTTAGAGAATATTTCCCAAATTCGCAGCGATAACCAGGCCTACCAAGTGTCAGCTTTTTTGTCAATCTTATCCTGATAGCAAAATCGCGTCAAAATATTTCAGTGCTCTAACAATTAATATTAGAAAAAAGATTCTTAATAATTGACAGAACTACCTATTGAACAACTTCTAAAGATCATTTAATTTCCATTTTCTTTTGCTGTTGATGGTAGTAACTATCAGGAATAGTTGAAAATGAGTCAAGAGTTATTTCAAGATTAAATGATCAAAATACATCTAATTTCATGAATGATGCTTTAATAATAAGCGGAGCTAATTATTTTGGAATGAGTGTAGACAACGCATCAGTAAATATTGGAAAACAAAGCAGCGCCCAGAGAACCAGAGAAAATGAAACAGTCTTATGTACATGGATCCTGCGTCACATACTGCTAGAGAAAGCCATGGAGCATTTAGAGCAGCTTCCTGGTTTGATGTATATTATCTTACTGACATGCATTGTTGGTTTAAATACTCTCAGAAAAGGAAGTGCGAGTTTGATTTTTTTTTTCTTGATACCGACTATAAATGTGTTATCAAGCATGTTAGTGTAAGATGGTTGTCGGAGAAGTTCGTCAATAATACAACAATTGCATTGTATTCAACTCTCAAATCATATATCTCATCTATAGATGCTGGTAGATTCATAATACTTAAAGTGTTTGTTTCAGGATCCAGTAACAGAAATGTATCGTTCTTCAAGGATACACCTGTATTAATTTCTCTGAATGTAACACCGCGAAGAGAATCTCCATCCCTTGTTTTACTTGAAGGACTTGATGTCATAATTGCTGCGTAAATTAATGGGCAAATTTGTATAACCTAAGGCATTCAGTGTTTATGATTTCAGTAGACTGATTTGATAGGACATACCAAGTTAACAATATAAATTTATTTATTGGTTTATCCGCTAAAGATTACTAGACAGTCTGTGTGATGATGGAAGTGAAAGACTAAAAACAAGTTGGAACATTATTGGAGTTAAATCATTTTTAGACATTAGCTAAAATATTTACAGCTAAATATGCTTTTTAAGCATGAAATTGTTCCCAACATTACTTTTCTCAATGTTAAAAGCAGTGAAAACAACTTCGATCTCGTCAAATATTTTTGTAGTAGCTTCAAAGTTCAAATAGGCATTGAAGTTCACCAATGATGATTTGAAAAATTGAATTTATTTTAAGGCCTTTAGGCATCTAAGGCTTAGGCCGGGATAGGGGAGGGGAAAGGATGTGGGAACGTGTCGGCCAGGATCTAAGTTAAAGGTACCATCCCGGCATTTGCCTGATGTGACAGAAAAAAAACCAGTCTGGATGGTCGGTCTTGGGATTGAACCCACGACCTCCCGAATGCTAAGCCAACGCTCTACCACTGAGCCACGTCCGCTAGGTGATGATTTGAATAGTTTTATGATGAATTTATGGAATTGAAATGTAAACAAACACAACTTGCAAAAAATCTTGTTGATTGTGACGTAATTTGGAGTAATACAACTGACTACAATTGTGTGATAAAATATGAACATGTAATAAAATATGAACACTTGTGCAGTTTGTTGTCCTCGAAGCAATGTAACAGAGGAGGGAGTCCTATTCAGTCTTATTCAACATAATAAAGCACAGTTGCGCTCCTCCCTAAAGATGGACAGGACACTCTCTTCTGTGTTATATGAAGATGTGCTCAATACAGGTAAATTTTACAAATAACTGTCTTGTTCATTAATGGAATTACGTTCCATGTCAGCTTTAGCTTCCTTTGTTAGCTTCTGTAGATACAAAATCATTTTTTTTCTAGAATTAGAACTTGGCAGGCGTGGATGTCCCTCCAGCGTGCGACATCTTTTAATGAAAATTAAAATTAGAATTAAGAATACACATTGGGTTACAAAACGTCCGTCTGTGGGATGAAACGAGGACGCTATATATCTTCAAATCAACCAATATATACGGGGTTATTCCACATCAAATCATAAAAAAAAAAAGTGATAATGTCACCACACCATCTCACATTTTGATGAAACTTTGTATGGTTATAGGATTTCTCAGGCCAAAAGTGTAAATTGTACTGAAATCGGTGGTGGGGTTCAAAAGTTATGGAGGTTAAAAATGATGGCAAAAATTGCCCGAAACTTGCGCGCGACACCCATATGAAAATAATAATAATAAAGGGATAACTTTCTTTGTATTCGTCGTAGAGACTTCAATTTTGTTTTATGGTATTCAGAATGAAATGAGCTATCGTCTGGAGTGAAATGTATACACCGCAGAGTAGCAGATCAGGTACAGATCTCGCTTTTTGAAGAAGAATTCCGAATTCAGCCTAATATTCTACCACCGGCCCTGCCTTTAATAGTGACAAAAATTGTTGTACAGATAACTGGTAACTTTACTTGCATTATGCCAAAAACTGTGATGGAGTTACAAGAAGAAGTGGATGAAAGGGTGGGCCAAAAGTCAGGTGACAGTCCTGCCACAGAAAAGGCTATTGGGCTGTAGATGTCCATATTGGCCCAGATGATGCTTGGGGGTGGGTCAAGAGCAAAAACGCAAGTGATCACCACGGCCGCCATGTTGAAGTCCGGCATATTGAATATCTATTTTTTTAAATAGGAAGGTAAGCATGCGACACATGTTTTATTATCAGTTGTTTCTCACGAATTCGATGCCGCTGTCTGTTTTTTTTTTCCTGTCACGAACCGTTGACGACTAATTATGGACTGTTTTCTCCCTCTGTGTATAACATGTTCGAAATGACCACCCTATGCAACAGTGGCCTGTCTCTTCCACTCCTCATGCATAGCCAACAATGTCTCTGAACGCACGGCAGCACATGCATCCTCAATCAACTGCACCAGATGCTGTAAATTCCGTATCTTGACGGAGTACACCATGGGCTTAAGGTGGCCCCACAGGTAGAAGTCGAGAGGCGTGAGATCCGGAGATCGTGTTTGTTGTCCACTGCACTGGTCCTCGACGCTCGATCCACCTCCCAGGGAACAGCTGATCCAGGTATTTCCGCACGTCACATGCGTAATGGAGAGGGGCTCCGTTCTGCTGGAAGAACGTTGGGCATTAACCGTCCTCCGACAACAGTGACGGCAGGATATCTTTATCCAGCAGTCGTAGGTATTGGTCGGCGTTCAGCGTGCCGTAGATGAAGAATTGCCACCACGCTCTCCGGATCTCGCTCCTCTCGACCTCTACTTGTGGGGCTGCCGTAAGTCCACGGTGTACTCCGTCAAGATGGAATTTACAGCATCTGGTGCAGCGGATTGAGGATGCATGTGCTGGCGTTCGTTCAGAGGCATTGCTGGCTGTGCATGAGGAGTGGAAGAGACGTGTTGCACAGGATAGTCATTTCGAGCATGTGTGGTAAGGTTATACAGAGGGAGAAAACAGGCCATAATTAGTCAACGATTCGTGACGGGACAAAATGGATAGAAAATGTTTTCTTTTTATTTCTGCTAAACAACTTGATTTATGCAATGTCTAAGTAGGGCAAAGTGGTTACAATAGAAATTATTAAAGATTAGCACTTTCATTTGTTTCTGGTATGTTATATTAGACACCAGAGGCGCTGTAATATGTTTACGCACGTGAGCTCGCCATTTTAACCTCTCTGGTCAGGTGATTTCATTGTTGCCTCGCTCTAGTGAGTTCTAGACAGTTTTCTTTTCTCGGTTATTTAGCAACAATAGGAAGTGTGTTACCTGAGTTGTATTATTACGTATATTATTTTCAAGTCATTGGGGAGGACAAAGACACAGTTCCAAGAAATCAGGGCAAGATTTTGGCACTGAATGTAGAAGGAATATCTTGTAACTAAAATTATAGACGGCTTTGCATTGATTATAAAATAGTTCGAAATGTGTTAAAGAAATAAACAGAATCTGGGATGTTAAGTTTTAGGTCACAGAAAAGGAAACCAGCTCCATATTGTGCAGGACAATGAAAATGATGGCAAACCACGAAAGGAAACCTAGTCCAGGACAGATTCCTTTTAGGATGGAACAAGAGTCGGGACATAGAATTTCTTATTATGCAGTACTAAGAGGTCTTTCTCAACAAAATTTACGAAAAATAACTGCAAAGAAACCACGTCTGTCAAAAGAGCACATTCAACACGGAAAAAGATTGGTTGACATGTAGGGATGTAATGGAGGGTGTACGGCGTATACTCACCTTAATGTTTCAAGCATTATCGTATACCCACCTAAATTGATGAAATACGCAGGTATATGGGATAGTAAGAGAAAGGATTCGTTAAAACAAGCGAAGCGTATAACCATCTAAAATTTTAACATTACATCCCTGTTGATATGTATGAACATTAGACAACTGAGGATTGAAAGAATGTGATTTTCTCAGAACAAAAGACATTTTCTGTATTTTGTAATATTGATTGTTTGAAACTGTGCATGAAGCAAAGAAATTAGTTAATGGAGTTGTAGATGCGAAGTTCATTGAAAGTGTAATGCTGTAGGGAGCAATATTTTCCAAAAAGGAGGAATGAATTAAAATTTGCATAGCAACATCGATTGCTAAGTATACTGTGAAATACTTAAAAAGTAGGTTTCGAATGCAGATATGGACTATTTCAGTGTACAAAGCTTGGACCATTCATATTTCAAGATGATAGTGCCAGTTGTCAAAGTTGAAGGGTTCTCCAAGCAATGTATCCCAGATCTGGTTATTCAGTAATTATACTGGTCACCCAATTCACCCGATATAAAATCCATTGAGAATATGTGGTCTAAAATATGCTTCAAAATTTAGTAAATATTGCTCTATTAGTAAAAAATAGATAATGTATAAAATTTCTCATGTTTGGTATCGCAAAATTCAGCTTAGTACACGTCAAAAACTTGTGCCACAAATAGTTCAAGCCCTTAAAAACGCTCTAGACTGAGGGAAACTATTTTCCATATTATTTTAAGTAAAATTTAATGTATAATAATGTAATGTAACAATGAAATACTGTCTCCTTGTTATAATTTTAATTAAAAAAAAAATCAATCGGAGACTATGTTTTCCTGCTGCTCCGGTCTCCGTTACTTTCATTCTTCATAATCGATTATCACTTACTCTGACATGTGTATTCTGCAAGACAGTGTGTGGATTACTCCGTAATCGTTCAAAGAATAATTATATTTCTTTAATTTAGGGACTGCTTTATGCGTAAAAATTCTTTTAAATACGGTCTCTCTCGCCACTATGTAAGAACATTTGTTTTCTATTATTTATTCTTAACTATTGCTGTACACGATACATCATTTTATAAGTAACACTAATATGTAACCCAAATACACTTGAAATACCGCAATATCGAACATCAAAATGTTATTTATTGACTAAACGGAAGCCAATTTACATCTGATTTTTTTCTATTAACAAATACGAATTTGACCAAGATCCTCATTATAATGTTTACCTTTATATGCTTCTCAGATTCTGTAATTGCCGTAATACATAGTATTTGGCAGTCTTGCTCATTTCAGTTGCTTTCAAAAATAGTGTAAATATTTAGTTAACATTGATTTCTCTCATTATTTTCTGTTGTGTTTAATTACTTTCATTCCTTCGAGGAAGTTTCAGTGCTCAACGACATGTTAATTAGTGTATTATAGTCCACAAAAGATCAAGGACCTGACAACGTAAATACATAATTTTGACAAAAATATGGTAAGCACATTAGTAATCGAGTATTTTTTGGTATCCTAGATGTTCGAGAAAGCCATTAACTACCGAATAATGATTCAGATTGCAAAGTAGTGAATTGTGTACTAAACTAATGTCAATGTTAGTAAAATAAAATGAAAATGATACGTAAATAGCGATGTATATCTCAACATTGTCCAACTGACCTGGAGGGTAAATGAAAAACATTTGCATAGTCTGTGTACTATGTACTCAAGTGCTTGGGGTTCATTTAGCAGCAGGACATGTAAGGGTTATTAATGACTGAATTTTAACGAGTATGTTAAATATTACAACAGTTTTGGATAATTTTATAATTAGACTAGCTCATAATTAGGCTGGAGCAAGTCTTCAGTGAGTCAGCTATAACCTCAGTCTCTCTTGTGCAAAGTGGATTAATCCATTTTGATCGTAGATGTAGGATGCATAAGTAAATCGCTTTGTTAAGTTTTCGTAATTTCCACAGGGAGTTATCGTGAAAACTATGTCTTTTTAATCGACTATTACTACTGCAATGATTCTCCTTATGTTACTTATTGAATGTTTATAAACGGGATCTCTCGTTTGTTTGATAGTTTCCACGAAGGTATTATTAGAGTTAAGAATTGTATCTTGCAATTTGTTAAGATGGACAGAATTCTATATGGATATGAATTATGTTAAGTGCTGCACAGCATGATGAGTCTCATCTTTAGATTTAATAAATATTTTTTTTTTTTAATTCGGTAATGACCGTATACCGGAACTTGTTCCAATACACTTGTAATTTAGCTGGGGTTGACTTTCATTTTCTCTCTGCGTGAATCGGTTGTTACAGTAATGGGTGCCTGAACTTTTAAATTAGATCCTTGTCAGCATCTATTGTCAGATTGCTGTGTACATTGATATGTGACAGGTAGGCTAATATATCTGACTGGTTGCTTTAATTATGTAGAAAATGTTTGCTTATTCTGGGAGAGTCTTTTAATGTGTAACTTAACGTAAGTAGTCAAGTAATATGTCTCCAACCTTGTTCTCGCATTTGCAATTCAACGCAGAGTGCTTACTGTTCCAGTCCCCTAACAAAATAACTCTAGTATCCAGTTTAGTTAATTGGGAGTCTTCTTAGTGGTAGTCTTTATGCTGGGCAAGTTGTAGATACGGACTTATATCAAGGGACTGTTTTTAGTAATATTGTAAACGCGATTGATTCTCTGGTTTCCAGTTGTGGAATGGGAACATACTGGCTTTATAATCGCTGGTACACGGTATTTTGTATTTACATCCGGTTTGTTGTGACTTTATTCTGTGACTGAACTTTAATATTCCATAGTTTGTTAATAAGTTACTTTCGAACACGAAAACTACAGCAATGTCATCTTCGTTAATGGTATGCTCTGACTCGTGGACTAATTCAGAAGCGCTGTAGATAAGACTAGATGTTCGTCCTTTAGTCTAAAACCCCATTAGCAGCAAGGATTGTGGATATAAAAAAATCAGCTGTCAAAATAATTTGATGTTCCTTAAAATCTTAAAAATCTAAAAGGCATTGCACATATACAAATGTGTTCTTTGAGTCATAGTTTACCCATATCAAAAGTAACGTCACATCCAATCGTTCCAAGCTGAATTAGAGTTCACCTGGTGGATCATAGTTCACTTGTTGCTCTGAAAAAGGCTTGTCCCATTGTTTTCTCTGTCTTCTACAAGTGTATGTAGCTACGGGTATTGGTGTCAGATATTATTTTTTCGTTTGATGTTTGTGTAGTTCTTTGGTTTTATTTTTTCTTGTTTATAAGTATGGGCAGAATTATAGGTTTAGGAATAGAGTTCCTGTGGTTTGGAGACAGAACCAGAGGAGATTGGAAATTAAGAAGAGATCGGAGGTAGAGATAAAAGCGTGAAGAATGGCACATAAGTAGGTAAATGTGGGGTTTTCGTGAAGTTGGAAGTAGAGGTAGTTTGATGGATTAGGGTTTACCAGGGTTTCGCGGGTATTACCTAACTTATTGCCTCCTCCTCTCGAATCTAATAACCTCAAATACGTTTTGTAGTCTCTAGTTTGCCGGATGTTCTGCACTGCAGTTTCAGCATCGTCGTTTTTCGTATTTTATCTTGTTTCCAGGTAGATGTGATCTCGCTCATTTGATACATCTGGGAGTAAAGCGACAATTTGCACTGCCGTGATCCATTAAGTGGTACTGTACAATGGGAGATTTTTGCATATATACCTCTATCTTCACGTGGATTTAGAATGTGTCCAGTCGATTTTTTCGTTTTCTAAGTCCGGGATTTTAAGAGGAAAGGAAAGAAAAAGTATTATTTCTCACCATTGCGACAGTAAGGGAGAAACTGTCGAGTTCAGTCTGCAGATAATCCAGGACAGTTCACAACCTCTTATCACGAACTTCAACGGCTTGGAAAGGAAGTTCGTATAAAATTTTATTTGTAACAGGTCTGAGTACCCAATGAGTTCAGTGTATGTGGCGTTTTTTAGGACAGTGATAATATTTCCTGCGTACAGAGAGCACTGAAGTTGAGGAACTACTTCTCTATATTTGTATGCAACTTGTGATCGCAGATGCTACTTCGGGGAAATCACGTTCGTTTGTTTGGCGTTGAAAGAGAAGCAATGTTTGAGTGTCGTTTTTAACTGATCCCCAGTGTGTATCTTAGAGTTGTCCGTTTGATTTCACTTTATTGGACAATTTTTCTACTTCAGGTGTTTCTCGTCATCGTGATGACTTTGATAAAGAGAGAGTGAATTACTTGGCTTACCTCAAAAGAAGAGACTTCGGGTGGATGCTATTCCATCTCAAGAAATTGGATATATCAAGGGAGCAATGTGTCTTCTAAACACGAAATAATATAACAAAACGAAGTTCATTTTTGGATTCAGCAGCATAAAATTACTGAAGAAATTATGGTTTCACCAAAGATACATTTTGACTTTTAAGTTTAGTTTAGTTTATTGGCTTCTTTTACATGGCGAAGTTCAGGCTGAAAGAACCTTATCTACCACTTGACTATGCTACAATGTGGTCAAGTGTAATCAATAAATATACCCTTCACAAGATTATCATTTATGCGGACATGTCCGCTTCTTCATACTGAAAATAGCTGTCCGCATTCATTTTTCGGAATCTTCTAATTTATTCCCATTTTCCGTATCCAAGCATAATTACGCTCTGACAGATTAATAAACATCGAAACCGACACATCGACAGAAGTCGTATATTTTTCATTGTACAAATTATAGATTATGCAAACACTAAAGGTGTACGAATGGCTTACCTTGGCAGCCACGGACACGCATGCACGTGGAGTAAAAAATATACAGGAGACCCATTGTTGCATTAAAACATAACACGTGAATCAGTTTAAAAATACTACTTTCCCTGCCCTTTTATTTTCTCATTTAACGTCATGCTTGTAGGATACCTAAAACATTCTAGACTTGACTAGGCCATGATAGATGGTAACGTTTGAGGTTTGACTATAATATAACTGGGATATTTAGAAATGTTTATCTCATTCGACTTACAATTTAGAACCAAACGTGTCACGCCAGCCAACCACTGATTAACTCCTTGTGCATTTAAATGTCGGCGCGAAGTACTGAATATCGATTTTGTTTGGTGTTGCGTTCCCTGATACTTGGAGTGCTACTGTCGCTCACATTTCCCTCTCAGGGACTCGCTGAGTCATACATGGATCTTTGGATTAATAAGTTTCCCTCAAAATCTTACAACTTACGTCATCAGCGGAATGGAATATGGGAGCTAAAAGTGTTCCTATTGTTCGGAATGAACCCTTCTGTCGTTACGTTACGTTGTCATGCGTGTTGTGGTATGGTGGTCATCGATATTTTCTTGTATGGAATTCTTTTGATATACGGTACCATATTTTAATATAGCCCCTCCTCCCCTATTGTGTTCTATTACTCAATAGGAAAGATGTAGAACCTAGATCATATTTACCGTGGGTAAACAAGCGTTGACTCATATTTTTTTAAGAAACTTTATCAATATTTATAATGAAATAGAATGCATTTACTTTATGTATGTGATTTTAGTGTAAAAGATAATGTAAAATAGAATAAAACGTTACTGACTACGGATTGAGGGGTCCCGTATTTGATTTCCGACGCTACCAAGGATTTTTTCCAAGGCGTGTGGGTCTGGAATGGTGCCCATCCAGCATCGTAATGCAATTGGGGAGCTCCTATGAATAAAAGATAGTGGCGGTCACAGTGAGAGCTTAGTCTCTTCTCTCCCAACGCGTCTGGTCACCGTGGGAGCAGTAGACCAATCTCGTCCTTCCGGGAAGAGACCTCATCTAGTAGTGGATCGAATATGGCTGTGATTTATTATTATTAATATATTTATGTTAAATTTGAAACTTTGAAATTAATTTTGCTATAAATAGTTAACCAAATACTTAGTTCATTTTATTTTTCAATTCCAGGTGATCTCCAGGAAAGCGTTGTGGGCAGCCTGTTATATGTGAGTCGCCAAAAATATCCACAAATTGCTAAATTGATTCTTAAGTGGAAACCTTCGCATAAGATATCCGAAGAAGTGGTGGGTCACATTAGAAAGTTCATTGGTGGTCGAAAGGATTTGTGGTGGAGGAAACTCGTCGCAAGGTTCAAGAATCCTAGAAGAGGAGTCCCAAGGAGGATTGATATAGACGCCCCAACCGAACCTTGAACATTCCGAATTATATGTTAATCATCAGGTGTGATGATCTAGAATCTAGTCCAAACGTAGTGATATTTCTTCGCTATTACTACTTCAGTTGTTAATTGTAAGTTAAACTTGTTAGATTTTTCAGTATTTTATAAGTTCGTATGGTGTGACAAGTGTATATTACTTGAAGGGTAACTGCTGTAATAGTATTTAATCTCTTGGTATTAAATATCAGTTTAGCAACTTTTAAAAAAAATATTTACACATTGTTCTATATATCTAAGGCGTGTAACAACGTGAAGAAGTTCAGTGCAATGTAATTTTGAGTTTGTTAATTTAAATGCGTATTGCATATTGAAATATTTGAACAACGTGATAGCACTGTAAAGAAGAACGTGGTTCTTTGACATAGACGTTTAAAAGGGAAAATAATTACTAGTAAAATGTTTGCCTGTATAATGCGTTATATATGATCAATTTTCTTAGGGAATATGGTGATTGTATTCGTTGCTGCTATATGTGTGTTTTAGTTCCTTTATAAGTCGCATTGTCTTTTTTGTTTTTGTTTCTTTGTATTTAATTTTCTTGAAAATGACCCTCTAAAAGAAGAAGAAACTGAAACGCGCTTCATAGTAGATTTCTAGTCTTTCATATATCTTGCGGAAAGAAGGAATCGGTGCAATAAAATCTAGGGATCTTTAAATGCCGTAGATATTTGCTCATTAAGAATTAAATTGCGCTTTTGTTGTACAGGGTAACTGTAGAAATTTGTAGCGTCAGTTATATGGTCATAATCTAGCTTTGTGGGAGTTGCTGTATATTCTTAGGTTGTTGCAGTAGGATAACTACCAAATTTTGAGATTGATATCCCGTCTGTGATGTGTTTGTTTCAGTAGACATTTTGAAAAATCTTTATTCCATGTTCAGAGTTAAAACCAACATTTACTGATTCGATTCAGTATTTCAACGAAGGTACTCTGTAGAAAGAACTGCGGCTTCCATTTAACTTGGTGCGGGTAAAAATATTTCTAAGGTAACGTATTGCGTTCAGTTGGTCTAAAATTCATTAATAAAATAAAACAATTAGTAATTTCATTTTTAATCCGTTTAATATGCCGCAGAAGTAATACAACTTCGAACTCGTTTTCAAAACTATATTTTTCGTACATATAAAGTTACTGGTAAAGTGATTAAGCTCTTGCTTTGTTCACAATTTCCATGATGTAATTACTGAAACAACATTTGGAGGCAAGAACTGAGAAGTTTTCCACCTAATAGTGTGCGATTATGTGATTGAATCATACACGGCGTGAGATAAGCGAACATTTATGTAACCTCTTGTACAATGTTACAAACTTTCAAGAAAATATTAACCTAGAGGCATTGCGATTGCTAATGTTCAAAAATTTCCAGCAGCAATTTTGATAGCAAGTTCAAGGATTGAAACGAGCCATACTTTTACATTTTCCGCTCGATTTTTGTTTTGAATTTATGTAGACATTTGAAGTTTGAACAGAACGAATCTCTCAGGGTATCAGCTGTCTATTTGGTCATATATAGTGGAGGAAATTTCTGTAACGTCTACATTAAACTCAAGAAAGAATTATATTTATGATCTAAGTAAATAACCAGTTAGATATTTTAGTGAAGTAAGATGTTTGTAATGAATCGTTGATTCGTTCGTCACTGATTCTTCCTATAGTAATTTGAATTGTATTTTTCTTTTCCATTTTTCCAGTAGTTCGCTTTAGTGACACTGAAAAGTGTTTTCTGTAAAATATCTTGGTGATGACTTAGGATTAGGATTACCTAGTGGTAATTGAGTATGCTTTCTTGCATACGTTGAAGATTTTTTTCCTGTGTAGGATATAATAGAACATACTGTATTCGTTCTACGCGATAAGTTTTCGTTAACAAAGGTATTAAATGAAGCGGGAAAATAAAATATTTCGTGCAGAAAAATGATGATACCTTTGATGAAAATATCATACATTTGTTCAGTTTTATTTTACTTTAAGCTTGGCAGCAATATACTACGCAATGTTTCTTCAAAGACCATGCTTTTGTGATAACTGGAAATACTGAATGTGTTTTTATATATATCTTGAGCGAGAAAATTAGTAAAAGTTTATTTTTAAAATGAAGTTATCGAACTTTGTATGTATGTATGTTTAATACCCTTGTGTTTCATTAATAAAGAGTAAAAGTTGATTTTTGTGTTTCATTGTTACCTGTAGTGTTCGATTTGAGCAGTTTCCAGGGAGAAGGAAGAATGTTTCAGACACGAAAAATACCGAATTTTATCCCAGTCATATCTCAAGCTTGGTAGTGTTTTGGAAAACAAAGGCAAGGAGGACTTTTAGAGAAAGTGGAAATCTAAACTTATAGCAGGGTACATAAATCACTCACTAAGAAACTAGGTCGGAGAAGATATAAGATGTTACCTTACTTTTGATGATCACGACTTTCCCTAAACCAAAACCCATTGACCTCTCTGGCACTTCAATACTACGTTAACGGCTAGAGTCCTAAAGATTTCATAGTAACAACGATCAGATTTATTACTTAATCCGAATTAGTTTTGCTCCTCAGAAATTTCTGGTCTCTCTCCAAATTAGTTTACCAATGAAGAATTAATCCATCCTCACAACCGAATTTCCTGCAGACCAGTTTCACTTTCATGTAACTAAAACGGCTCAGCACCGTGGAACAATTTAAGGTTACTAATTGCTTTATTAATAAACAAGAGAAAACGAAAAATATTTACACAAGAAATATGAATACCGAAAAATAATTTCCCGCCTAGCTAGCTTTCAAACAGGTCAAGTAGGCTCGCTGAATGTACAATCTCTCCTAGGCCTACTTAGTACCGAACTGATAATATCTGTCCTGATAACTCGAGGCCATTCCTTCGTACTTTTTATTTACTTTCGGGAGATAATGCGAGCTCACTCGAAAAACTTCGGACACAAGTGTCATCGTACTAGTCCACTACGCAGTAGCTACCTGTCGTTTCTGTAACCCTTCTTCAGGCACCGTTGAATTTGTATCTCTTGCACAACAATCTCACCTGTTATTAAGTTGAACTACACTGCCAGTTTCCTTCAATCGAAACTTCCTGCTCGCGTAACTTTAGAGCTTGGGGATTAACTTAGAATTCCAAAGGTAAACCAAGGATACTCAGAACTATTTCCGATTTTTCACCTTAAATTTGGGGAAGATAAGCTCCCCCAAATTTGATATCCCTGATATAGGCCCCCGATCTGGACACCCATATCAAGAACATCTCTTGCCTTACATCCCCAACTTTTAATTTCTGACAGCATCACTGACTTTTCAGAAATAAAAAATATTCCTACCTTTTGTAGACACCACAAAGAATGAACAGGCTTGCTCTATACGAGCATCGGCTCCGACTTAACCTAATAACTTCGAACCCCGGACCTCCGAGCGTCCCAGGCAGACTAAATACTCCCTGTTCCCGCTACATTTCGGACCGTTCTTCAGCCCACTCACCAAATACGACGACTCCTTTTCCAGTTCGGCTTCTCTGCCAAAAACGAGACTACCACCTCTAAAAAAGCACGCCAATCGCCTTTCATAAACTTCCCGCTTTTTTTCTCCCCGACTAACTTTCCATCCAAGTACCGTTATGAATGTTGCTAAATAACTTGACGTCTTTCCTAGCTACACAGAAAATCGATTTTCGAACAAGCGTTCTTAAAACACTAAGCATTAAAAAATAAACTTAGATTTAAAAAGAATAAAAAAATTGAACATAAATTTCTATCATAGATTTGAACAGAATTAAGTACTAGGATAAATTGAAGCATCAAAGATTAATTTGAAGTTGAAACAAAAAATGTTAGGGAAATTAAACAATTACACAACTAAATAAAAGGGCCTAAAATTTCCCATAACAAAGAAGAAATATACTTCTAGCTCTCAGTAACTATACGTTCTCCGGTAATACACAGTAGCACCTCATATTTGTATTTGCGAAGACCAAACTTGGACCGTGACTATATTCTCGAAACGACTAAGAAAAGAAGTAATCTGTTTGAAAATAGTTCGACCGCACCTGATTTTTAGTCGATTATCAGTGTATGCCACTTTGATGGGGAGGTGCCATTCATTCGCTGACATCTTCATGGGGCGGGGAGAGGGGTCATTCCATACTAAATCAACCAATAAAAACATAATTTTAGACCTTAGGTTTTACAAAATGTGATATTTGGTAATTGTGTTCTGTGCATCAATATGATCAAACATACAAATTTTCGTGGGTTTTTTGTCACTTGGTTTTGAGTTTTAAATTGTTAAAAAATGAAAAATCAACTGATTTTGTACGTATTTTTAAAGCTTTGAAGCCCTAAACTCGAAAACTATTTATCGTAGACAGCTCAAACTTGCACCATTCGTTTCAGAATTTCAAGAGCTTTAATTTGTTATATTACTCGACTTTATTAGACTAATCTTTAAATTTTTCAAAATTAAAACAGTCTCAATTTTTTTTTTGTTTGTTTTGTTTAAAGAGATGTGGGATCATGTTGAAAAAATTATTTTTCTAACAGAAGTATACAGCCACTTACGCATAACGCGTATAATTTCTACCATAGTATGTGAACCTTCATCCCTTGTCTGAAACAGAATTTTTTAACAACTGATGGGGTACGTACTTCTAACCGTATTGTAAATATTTGCAGATAAACGACGTTGCCAACCTCTATAAAAACAAAATCTTACTTTCACCAAAAATAAATGCTTCGCCAAAACTATACTTTGTGAATAGTACAGGATTCCTCGTTCAACAATTCATTAGGAAACTAATCAAGTTGATCAGAATGAGGATCAGTCCGTAGAATGCTTGACTTGTAATCGAAAGGATCCAGGTTCGATTTCCGGTGCCGGCCATCCTGACTGATGTTTTCCGTTTACCTTCGGTAACATACCGATAAATGCGTCCTAGTTATTATTATTATTCGACTATCGGTATTACTATTATTATTAGACATATTTTGCATCTGTATAAAAATACGGCAGAAACAGGAAATACAATAAAACCTCTGTTAATCGAAACGACAAAAAAAAAAAAAATATCGAAAAAGATAAAATTTGAAATGCTAACTGAAAAATGGATTTTCCAAAAACAGTAAATTTAGTTATATAAGAAGTTGTCCAACTGTAGAAGCATTTAAAGCTTTATTAAAAATCTGTTATATACGTAATCGCAAAGTGTATTTTTTATCATTGAGTTCAGTTTTTTCACTTTAAACTTTGAAAAAGTGCACTTTTTTTAACCGAAATTTGGTTATCCGAAATGACCTCCGTCCCCTTTATTTCGGGTAACAGAGGTTCTACTGTAGTCTGCCTCCAACCGAAAAAAATTCTGGCAAACGCATGTGCGGCGGAAGAAACAATTTCTAGGGAGGGCTACAGTCCCCTCCTTTTGTATCACTTACAGTTGCAATATCTATTATGAATTTAGATCAACTGTCTCTGTATGCGCAGTACGTAGCCCTGTCACACGACAAATATGATCTAGATCAGATGGAGAAGTTGGATATCAAATTAGACAATAAACAGGAAATGGAAATTTATCTATCAAAAAATCGATATAACTGTTAGTCAACATAAAGTCATCAGCCGAGGATTTCCTGGGAGATTTGGAACTGACACTGGAACTATTGTCAATATTGGAATGCGAGGACAGGATTAGGATTCAAATACCAGCTATAGGAATGGGCCTATGGCGGGCAGACCCTAAGGATGTAGTATTAATATTTAAAAAATGGGAGGAAACAACAAAAAATGTGGAATTAGAAATGATAGTACAAGATGCAACTCTGCATACAGAAGTAACTAGAATATGGAATACTTTGGAGTCAATTGAAAGCGAGGAAGAATCAGAGGGAGAGAACAGTGATGTGGACCCAGAGTGAAGAAAGCTTAGACGAGGGAGACGGAGATGATGTGATGATGGAGGAAAGAGACGTAAAAGGAGAAGAAAAAAGCAGAAAGAAGAGAAGAGGATGGAAGCAGTGGATTCCAAGATTCTACAAGAAGAAGAAGAAAAAACAAAATGAGAGAAGAGAGGCAAGAATCTATGGAAAAGAACGAGGCGATAGAAAAAGAACAGAGGAGAGAAGAGGTAAAGGAGGTAACTACTTTCAATCCTAACAAATTCTATGAGAGTCTGAACAACGGCTATATCCTATCAAGACTTGAGGAGCCACAGCTGCTATCGGCTGCGCTGAGAATTATTGTAAGAAATATCCACCCCAACGGGAAAACAATCACGTTCCCAGTAATTGAGGAAGTGGATAGGATAAATCTGCGCTCGAATGCCATCACGACAGAACCAAAGGAATTACTAGAACTAGTGGATAAGGTCTTCGTAAGAAGAAATGAGACACTACAGCTCAACAAAGTCTATATATAGACAGTTCGTGATGGCGTGTGGGCGCATAGTATTTATCCCAACGGAAAAATTCCCAGCGTGTTATGTCCACACGAGCCAGCCCTAACCAGAAATGTTTCGAATAGTCCAGGTAAATCTGGACAAATCCAAATTAGCCACCCAAGAACTTAGGCTATACTGCGATAAAGAGAAGGTGGACATAGCATGCCTTCAGGAACCCTATATAAATAAGGGAAGATTGATTGGAATGAGAACCGACGCAATGGTCCTGGTGCCGGAAGATCCAAATCCGATGGTGGCTATGGTGATCCTTAATAAGAAAATGAACGTTCTAGTAGACACTCAAAATACCTGCAGATGGATCCAAGTTATAAGAATACAATTAAACAGTAAAATAATTACTTGTAAATATGTACTGCCAATTTTCAATGTCAGTGAACGTGTTTGCAAATAGATTAGAGGAGATATTAGCGGGAAATTTAGGGGGAAATATATTAGTGTTGGGAGACTTTAATGCAAAATCTCCGCTGTGGCACTGCCTTAGAACGGATGAAAATGGCGAAAAATATGAGGATATAATAAGTCATTATAACCTAACAGTTCACAACATAGCAGATCAACCACCAACATTTCAGGGCAGAGCTGGAGCGGAGAGCAATATAGACGTAACAATGTCAAAAGGTAATTTACATCAATGGATCCGAAACTGGAGGGTACAGGATTCAGAAACTACAAGTCAGCATGGTGTCATCAGCTTTGAAATCGATTTAAGCAGAAATAACGCAGGAAGAAGATGATACATTTAAATATAACGTTAAAAGATTAAATATGGAATAATTTAAAAGAAATTTAATACTCCCACAAATTGAACATGAATAAACCTTGACGAATTGGCAACTAACCTAGAAAATATAACAACAAATGCAACTATAAGTTCTACACCACCAAACATAAATGAGGCTAAAAAGACACTCTTCTGAACTAGGAAACTAATAAAATTAAAACGACAACTAAAAGCAAGTAGGAAGAGTTATAAAGCGGCTGGAGACGACAGACAAGGCTCGAAAAAATCGGCAAATCAAGCAGCAATATGAAAAAGAAGTTTAAAACACCAAAAAGAAGACCTGGAGTTAGTTTGTGGAAGAAAATCTTAGCACGGATGTGTGGGGTATGCCCTACAAAATAGTAATGAACAAAATTAAAATTAAAGGAGTATTTAACACGCTAAAAAGAGAAGACGGATCATATAAAAACCTGGAAGGAAACAATGGAAATATTATACAGATGTTCTCGGGATATCAGCCAGGTGAAGTCCGACGATAGAGCCGACGTTTCAAGAACAGACATTGTTCTCATCTTCAGGGCAAGTATACTGAGACCAGTTCATGTGTACTATATATAGTAACGGTAGGGGGCGGAGCTTAAGAATCTGTGTCTCTGATTGGTTGGCCTATAGCTTGACGCTGATTGGTCGTTTTCATGTATGTTTTCTTTATGACTGGTGTCCAAGTCCGACTAAGTTGAAATCCTGTATCTCTGTTGACATTATTACGTTCTTGTAGTATGGCAAGAGATTCTTTTATTATCCTATCCCAGTAATTGGAGCTCTTTGAGATAATTTTAGTGTCAGAAAATAAAATTCTATGTTTTTCTGTTATGCTGTGTTCTGCCAGGCCTGATTTCTCCGGATAAAATAGCTTGATGTATCTTTCATGCTCCTTGCATCGAT
>JAGDQP010029882.1:0-23032 GCA_022664845.1 Lepisma saccharinum | reverse complement strand
GTCTGGATCATAGGCCAGCGACGGTGTTCTCCATACGTAAACACGACTGGTTGTTGGAAACAAGGTGTAGGCCGATTCATCGGAATACATTACGTGTTTCCACTGATCAAGCGTCCACTCCTTGTGGTCCTTGCACCACTGGATACGCCGCTTCGCATTTACTGCTGTGACCAGAGGTTTGGCGATCGCGGCCCTGTCATGAATTTTCATTTTATGAAGTACCCGTCGCACTGTTTTTGATGAATCCGGATTCTGTAGGCCGGAATTGAGTTCAGACGTAATTTTCATTGCAGTGGTCTGCTTTTTAGCTGCTACAATCCGTTTTAATGCCCTCCTGTCCCTATCGGACAGAATTGTCTTTCGACTACTGTTGTGCTTTGCAGACGTTGTTTGCCGATGCATTGTGTATGCCCTCGTGACATTGGACGCAGTGCCTGTCGATACCCCCACAATGGTCGCCACTGTTGTCAGTGAAGCTCCAACCAGACGGGCACCAACGATCATGCCTCTTTGGAAGACTGTCAGGTCGCCCATTTTACCGCACCACTTGCACACCATGACACTCACAGGTGAACTGGGTACTGCTGACGGAAGAGGAAGGTCCACATGAAACATCGAAAACAAAACACGATCGGGCGGGCGGGCCACACTTACGTGTCCTGTATGACGTGTTTTTAGATTTTTTGTCCACCCCCTGTGAATCGCTTTATATATATATATATATATATATATATATATATATATAGGGTGGTTAACGAAATCCGTAACAGGGCAATAACTCAGCTCCTAGTGAACAGAAATCTTTGAAACAAGAAACGTTAATACTGAAGTGCATGTGCGGAATCGCATGTTGTGATGCTTCTGAAATCAGGAAAGTCTCACAAATGACTCTACGGGGGTAACTTCAAAATTGTAAATGGAAAGAAGGGTGAATTTTGCATCATTGAAACAATAGCTAAATTTTGAATAAGTTTTAGATGAAACACTGTTTAATATCTCGTAACGTTTGCCAACTTCAAGAGTTAATTTCCACATAGCACAGGATATCCCAGGGATATCCCTTTTAGATCCACAAAATGCGTACAATATCCCAGAATATTTGGGATCAATTAAGGATATTCCTAGGAAATAATTTTTAGAATATTAAACGAATATACTAGATTGAAGTTTCAGGAAGATTCGTGGAATATTCTGAGAATTTCACCCTAAAAAACTTGTCCTCCACATATTCGTAGAATATACTTGTGATATCCCCAGGAATATCCTTGGGATATGCGCTCATCCCGGACATTCAGATATTCGTAGAATATTCTACGCATGTACTAAGAATATCTGAGAATATCCTCGGGATATTCCAATATTCTCAGTTGGATATTCCTAACATATTTCTAGGATGTACCTGTGCTATATGGGTTCGTAGGTCAACAGTAGCTCTTGTAACTGATAACTTTAAAACATATTTCCTCGGAAAGTTGTTTCAAATTTCATGTTTGTTTCGAAGAAAGAAAAACCAACCATTGTTTCTATTTAAAATTTTGAAGCCTGTAACATCATTCAGATGTCCTTCAAATCTGAGAGGACACTTACTCATATTTGTAGAATGGTTCAGAATGCATCATGGGTTTCATTTCATTGTCCGTCATTTGTTTTACCGCAAAGATTATCGAAGAAGACCAAGTCCTATTGTGAAGTTAATCGCACTTAATTGAAAATAAAGTAAGATGTACTAAAGAAATGTTCGTAGATTGTTCTCAAGTATATGACAGGAAGAAAAAGATGCTTTCGAAACCGATCTCCTACAACTGGCCAGCTAGCGTTGCCGAGACAGTGCTACATGGCCGGAAATCCAACCGAGTTGATTTTTTTTCCTGTTTTCAATTCCTATGAAGATTACAACTATTTTGTGCTACTTATTAACATATGCTCCCCTTCCTTCTTTCCTGATTGAATTGATGTCATCTTAATTTTGTTCATGGCCTTTAGGTATCTAAGGCCGGGATAACGGAGGGGAAATGATTTGGGGAAGGGGCCGACCAGGGCCTGTTTTAAAGGTGCCATACCGGCATTTGTCTGGTGTGACTGAGGGAAAACCCTGGAAAACCAATGTCAGGATGGTCGGACATTGGACTCGAACCCAGGACCTCCCGAATGCTATGTCAGCACTGTACCACTGGATGAATTGTTTTTTATGTTGAAAAGATAAAAGAATCGCTTTAGATGGAAATTTCTTGGAAAAAAGATTACATTCTCATCGGAAAAATATATTGCCCATGAAAATGAAAATCCGCTTTGAAAATCCTGTTTCTCCTCTCGTAAGATCAAATATTCCGCTTAATTGGAGTGAAATATAGCCCTTCTGAATGTAATGAGTGTGTAATGTGTTTTGTGTAATATCATTAACCTTATAAATAAGAAATTGCATATGGGCATATATGTTTAATTACTTTTACAGAGCTTGGCATACCTTATAGTAAACAAATTTTACATTTTTTTTTTAACTGCACGGACAGACATTATATAGACGATTACGAGTGATTGCTTACATAATTCATCTTAAGGGTTCTCTCACGTGCTCGACGAGCCACATTTGTATTATGACCTAATTTGCTTTTCTGTCAGCATGAAAAAAGTACGAAAGTGGGAGAGAAAAATCAATTAAGCTTAACGAAGGAGGAGAAAACGTACATAAAATTAGTTAACCCAATCCTTTCTAATCCTTTCCAATCTTTTCTTTTTCCTGCTTCTTTAGCGCTTTCTCTTTCCATTTCCTGTACCTTCTTCTTTCCTCCACCCCATTTTTTCGCCGCTCATATCTTCATTTTCTCTTGAAGCTGTATTCATTCCATTCTACCCCATTCACTACGTCATTCCATTATTTACCGGATTGCATGTCTGCCTTAGTCAAGCCTTCAAAACCTAGATCCTTTATATCAACGGTTGGCCATTGTTAATGAGGCGTTCTTAACGCTCTTTATCATCAAAGGGAAAAGAGGAAGTACGAATATAGATTTGAATGAGGATGGCGATAGGAAGAACTTAGATACAGGTTGCTACTAAAAAGATCGGTCTTTTTGCTTTGGTTCTGAGTTACTTATTTATTGTTAAAATCCGTAAAAGCTACACATACTGGAATATTGATGAGAAAATATTCGAAAATAGCTTGAGTACTTAGACGTCATCAGGATATATATATATCTAGTTCAGATTAGATTTTTTTTCTAAAACGATGAAAATGAAAGAAAGCAGGAATAAAAACTAAGAATGCTGAACAGTAGGTTAGAAAAGAAAATAAGAATCTGTTTCCACAAAATATTGAGAAATTGGGTTAGTGATTTCGCAGATTTTTTTGCATTAATGTGGTCTTTTCACGCTTGCAGTAGTAGTGGTTCATCATTCTTAGGTCGTGGCTATTTTCGACAAAGAAAGTATAAAGATTTATTCATCCGGACAATATATTCTGCAGAAACGTATGCAACTTCTATTTTTACATGGGTCTTCTTTTCTAGAAAAAGATCTAAGACAAATGAGCACACATTAATTCAGGAAAAGACAACGAGAGAGAGATAGAAAGAGAGATGGGTGTGGATGGAAAACCTATTTATAGAAAGAAGAAAAGACGAAGTAAAAGCATAGAAAGAATAATAAAAAAGAAGGGGCTATTCATCCACTCTAGCTCCTGCAGAAGAGCAGTCGTTAACATTTGAAGAGGAATAATAATTATCCTTATATTGTTGTTGCTACTTGGTTAATATACACTCCTTAAACCTTATCTTTGAATTTATCCTCTTTCTTTCTTTGACATCGTTTGTTCCAAGCAACAGAAACTATAAAGAAAGATTCTCATTTTTGCTATATTATTAATAACATTATTATGCCAGAAATGCGTTCGTGCTTGTGATGAAAAGAAAGTAGTTACTCCGAATTGTAGGTACAAAGACAAGCAACTGAAAAGCAAGTCTTGCTGCAACTGCATATCTCGTTATGGCCACTCTAGTGAAAACGAAATCCTTAATAACACATTTTGGCGGAAATGGAAATACATGTCTGAGGTTGTCCGCGCACAGAAACAGAAAAAAAAAACTATTAGTGTCAGTGCTGATCAAAATGAACCCATCAACTGATTACTTAGAGGTTTTGAAAGCAAAAATCATTTCTCTGAAAACAAAATGCAAACTAAAAGACTTAGTTTGTAGTGTGAGAAAATTAAATCTTACGGGGATGTACTGACCGACCATCTTAATACTCATGTAAAGTGGTTTAAATACAAGAGTTCTAATGTTACTACAAAGCACTAGAACAAATGTGTAATCGCAGCTTATGTTTGGAGAACAGTGAACAGCGAAGTGATGAAGACCTAGGAAGTGAGCAAGGTGGAAATGATGTACAAGGGGATAAACTCAATGCAACAAATCATAAACACAAGGAACAAGAAATAAACTTAGATAATAGTGTCAATAAAGAATGGAAAGTAGCGGTAAGTAAACATAAGAAAGGGAAAACTAATCCTAAGAATTACAATATAACTACAAAGAATGACTTAAATAGGTTACCGCTGTGTCAGAGAAATACAATTACAAACAATTAAGATGTTAACACAAAGCAAGAAATGAAGAAGGCGTTATTTATAACTAGATTAGTTCTGAGCTTGTAGAATATATACAAGGAAAATTTAAATATTTCGGTAAAAAAACGTGCTAAACTGAAAACTAAGCACAAGGACTATTCTTCTTTTTACATGTTAGTCAACACAGAACAATTTCACTTAATTGATAATGCCGGAGGAAGCTTTATTTTCTCGATTCTATGGAAGACTGTATGAGGATATCTCACTTGAATTATATCAAGATGAAAAATCCATGCATTACTAGAAATGGGTACTCAAGATAAAGACAGCCCAGCAAGGTACAAAGGCTTAATTGCACAACAACAATGGTTAACAACGAAATGAGATAAGCATAAATTCTCAGAATGCCGAAGGTTTAAACACAAAATTAACTGAACTGATACACAATATAAATTGTAACAATTATAACATACTTGCCTTTACAGAACCTTACCTTCAAAGAAGAATAAGTGCACAACTTTCTAATAAATATACAGTTATTCGGAAAGATGAATGTAAAAGGACAGGTGGTGGTTCAATATTGCCTGTTAAGAAGGATTTTAGTTTTACAAAATCAATCATCCATAAGCACTTTTATGTTATAATAGGAGTAATAAAGATATAAACCTATTATACTAACATTCCATTACTATCCTCCTAGCATCAAGCTGCATATATATACTTTAAATTGTAGTTTGTTTGTATCTAACTTTATAACGAGTAATTATAAAATAATATGTTTCGGTGTTGTGGAAGCACACGGGGAAACAGGGATTGTTACAACCAATATTGACAACGTAAAATTGATATCTGATACAACATTGGAATTATCACTTACTGCAGTTAAAACAACTAAATAAGTCTTATAGAAAGGATAATTATACAGTCGTTTTGGGCATCTTTTTAACTAATATTTATCAAGTCAAACTACTTATTTACTTATATAGACGCTCTTGCTAAATTCACAAGTATCATCCATTATTTCTAGTACTATTATCTGTTATTATATGATCACTTTAGTGAGCATCAAAACTCGTACATCAGTAGAATATATTACGAGTTTACTAATGAAGAATTGCTCTCGATATGAGTAGTAATCAAGCTCAAATGGAAAAGAAAGGTAATCGCACTCTACAAGAGTATAGTATTAGCCATGTTTATAGTTTTGTTTACAATAATCTGGATACTAACGTTCCCAAGAAAATGTCAAACGAAACAACAAAAAGTGCCTCATGTGTGGAAAAAAATTGAAATTAGTTATTAACAAAAGCAAACCAAGTTTTTCATCAAATACAAACAAAGTGGAATTATTATTGGCATTAGAAATATTTTATTTTTATTAAGAAAGGAGGTTAAAAAGAAGTACACGAAGACCACTTTACATTATTTTATGTCACTAGTAAATAGTCTAAAATACCAAAGCAATCTTTTTCTGGAAAACAACAATAGAACTAGAGGCAAAATTGAAAGTATGATCATAAATGTCAAATAAAGAAATAATGCTTTTGGAATTGATCTGGCATCTAAGGAGTACTTCAGTATGAACCCTAATTTAAATAGTTTATCTCAAAGTAAAGGGAAGCCAATGGCCATAAACACAAGCATCAGAGATATACTTTTCATTACTCCCAATATGGTAAACAAATCCCTAAGAAAATTGAAACCAAGGATACTGATGGTATTCCCAATTATATAATAAAAGGTATTTCGATCTACTTTGAGTCTTAACTGCTCGAAATATTTACAATATCATTAAAATAAGGTATATATCCAACGGAATGGAAAAGTGCATTTGTTGTACCGATATACAACGGGGAAAAAGAGCTTGCTTGGTACACGCCTATCACAATATTGAATGCATTCGTTACAATATTAGAAACTGTAATTACTGAATATTTACAATTTAACTTAAAGCACAGATTTCGCACCAAACAGCATGAGTTTACTCCAGGTATATCAGCGTTAAAAATATAGTGTATTTATCCAACTTTGTACAAGGCCATGTAAAAAGTAGATCACAGTGTTATGCAATTTATATTGATCTATCCAGAACCTTCGACAGTGTTAATCACTAAATACTAATTATTAAGTTAGACAATTTAATTTATCATAGACTTATGAATTAGTTCAAAAGTTACTTGATAAATTGAATACTCAAGGTTAAAATAGATAATGTACAGTCTGGTTTTTCAAATATAAATTATGGAATGCCACAAGAATCGCCCATGTGACCATTGCTATTTAATATCTTCATAGATAGTTTGTGCTTTCTAGTGTAAAATCAAGGTTATTAATTATTATATGCTGATGATATAATAATATTCAGGGAGATAATTAACAAGAATGATAACTCATTATTGCAAAACAATATTAAACATTGTTAACTCATGGCGTAAAGAAAATAAAATAAAAATTAACAAGAGAAAATAATATTCATCAGCAACACACACAAAAGAACTCAATATTATGCAAGTAGATATTGCATAGAAAACCTATATAGTAAAGGTCAGTGAAATGAGGTCCCTTGGTGTTATGTTTCATGAAAATATAATTTTAACAAAAAGGTAGCTAAAGGTGCTTCCGAGTGCACAAAACGTATTGGCTTTATATTTTATCAATTGATAGATTTCTCCAAAATTATAAATTTCATCATGCAGTATAACGTCTTAGTTAGACCTAGATTAGAATATTGTCAACGGCATGGAATGATTTATCCAAAAGCTTTCCCGACAACTTATAAACAATCCAAAAATATTTCTCAAGATTGCTATGCTTTAAACATAACTTACCACTTTTTGAACATGACTACAATTATTGTTACGAACATTATAACATCAAAAAGTTACAACAGACAAGGAATTACATCGACAAAGAGGGTTTTGAATAATCAGATTCAATCACCATAGATTCTAGAGAAAATTGGACAAAGTGTTTGTTCAGTACGAGCAAAAATTATGCTTGAGAACTACAGACAGACATGACTATTAAAAACTATGAGTATAAATTGTAAATACAGAAACGGAGCAGTATGATTATATCGACGTAGTACTTATTGAATTTAGTTACTAATCGTGTATTATTTACTGTACGTACTTCCGATGTATTTTTACTTCTTTACGGAATACTGTATTCGACTGTATACTGCTGTTGATAAGATGATGGTAAATAAACCGTTACCACTACAATTATTATTTTAGAATACACATATTTTTTAGAAGATACAAAGTGGTAAGCTAAATGGTAAGCTGGTAAGCTATGCTAAATGCTTTTAACGGAATATTACAGAGAATGATAGGTAACTACAAGTTCATGTATTTAGTAGCAATTGCTTACTGTATTAAGATTAATTTTATAATAGTATAATACACAATCTACAAAGTACTGTATTTTAATCATTTATATAAATGTCACTTATTGTGCATTGAATCAATACAAACGTTTTGTTTTAATTTATGTAAATACGAAATTAAGCCTACGCCTTTGTACATAATTGATACTGTATATTGAAATTGAAAGAATAACGAATAGTTATAATTTCAATAATCTTTATTTACCCTGTATAATGATTATCAGAATGTGTAAAGGATTCCTTAAAATGTAGTTTTTTTTTGCTTAAATATTATAATCAATGCACCCATGCATACTGTTCATTAGTATTTTAATAGTTTTATTACTTCTTACGCTGTAACATACAAGATACTTGAAAATTTTGTTGCATCTTGTACGTTCTCAACTATTTCGTTATATATGTTAAACAGTTATTAACGAAGAAAGACAAATGTAAATGAATTGTATATTATATCAGTGTTATATAACCCATATCGCTATTTGTAGTACGTTATATTATTATTTAGTTCTCTTGAATGATTTCAAAAGGTTTTATTTATTAAACAGAACAGTACGGAATGTTTTTTTTTTTCTTAAATTTATTGTTTGTTTATATTATGCAACATCAACGTTGCAAAAGCTTACTATTTCATTTTCATTTGTTGACGGTAAGTTGCGTTAGTACCTTATTATCAAAGTACTCGTCTGAAGTGAGAAACTAGTTATTTTATTATCTTGTTTTAATTTTCGAGTCCTGGAATGATCGAATTAGGAGGCAATTCTCACTAAAACCAAACTGACGAAACTCTTAGGATCGATATCTATATTGGTCCTTCAACGAAGATGTAACATGATTAGAACAATAACTCTCAAGGCCGTTTTTTTAGTCGAAGAGAACAGTATCCTTTTGAATACTCTTTCTTAATCTATTGTTTTGATTTCTTTAGTTTTGTCACAAGATCATTGCGGGAAAAAGAATCAAGAAAGCTATTTCAGTGAGAGAGATAAATGCAACAGAGGTGAAAACAACAATGTTATAATTATTGTTCCTTTATGTGCAAATTAGCTCTAAGAAGGTACTTTGGCTTGACAGATTCAAAACATATGAGGTCGTGCCTGTCTTGCTGTAGTGTCGCTTTTGATTTACTCGCTTAATTAGAGCAAGAAGTTCAGGAAACCTGAGTGCTCGTCCCAGAGCAAGTGGTGGAGCTTGACACGCCAGAAGCTATTTTTAAAAAATAGGGAAGAAGTAAACTCGAGGGAGGTAAGTAATTCTTATCTTAATAAATTTACAATTTGCTCTTAAAATATTTTAATTTGAGGCATCAAACATAATATCGTAATTGGCGAAAGTTATAACAGTACTTCGAAAACGAAAACTAGCATTGCAATACTGTTCTCCTTTAAGCAAAATGTCTTAAATTTTACCAGTGGAAACTTAAGTATTAACACGGTCCTATGCTATACAGACTAAATATAAATAAAAAAAATAGAACACCAAAATTCAACGGCCGTTGATGATAATCAATAATATCACGATGTTAATGAGAAAAATTGAGAAAAACGTACACTTTTTAATCGACAGCAGAAAGAAAATAACATATATCTTATGTACAGTTCACCAGAGAATGGATCGGCAGAAAGAAGGCAAATTTGAACAGAACTATACTTAGATAATTCACACTGTACAAGACAGGTAAACAAGAGAACGCAGTAAACAGAAAGATAACTGAGGACACCATCAAAACGGACGAGTCAGAAGTTTCACTATACATAGAAAATAATATGGGAAAGGAGGGGGTAAGAGTACCGATCTCATTTATTATGTTTTACCAATCCTTTATTCGTCATTCAATGTTTATGGAAACTTTTGTGTGGGTATGTTGTAATGTGTTGGAACTAAATGAGACTAAAAAGTGCCGGAAACGAACATTATTTTTAAAACATAAAAAGAAATATAAAAATAGGTAAGACAAGTCAGGTAAGAGTACTATTGATGTAAATTAAGAGTACGTACTTTAGAACAATCACAAATAAAGTTTATTTTTCTTACTCCGAGGAGTCTTCAGGCCACCATTCTTTACCTGTTCTGGTTCTGGTTCTTTGATGAGGTTACTAGAGATAATCTCTGAGTACTTGTAAATCCATTAAAATCAATTTTTTACTCTCACAAATTTCACACGAACTCTTGCCTTATTTATTTTATTTTAAACACAAATGTTAGGAAATATATCAATATCCGATTCTCAGCGAAATGCTATTATTTTTGCAATGTATAGATATAATTATTTTGTTTAAGTCTCTATTTATGTTCTGAAATCATAAATACCTATTAAAGCAAATGAGTTACTTTCAATTGACTGCTATAAAATTTGGAGGTTAAGAGCTGAATTATTTCGTATATGAAGGAAATTATTCATATGAAATTATGAACACTCGAAAATGATCTCTTTGGTGTGTATTCATTTTACTTGGTGAAAATAGACTTTCCCCCCAAAACAAGCTCAATTTACCTTTAGCAAAATTTAACCTTTCGTCAAACATTCTCTCGTGTTCAGAAGTTTTCTTTATTTTTAAAATAGTTCAAATGTCGAGGACAAAAATACATTCTCTTTCTAATAGTTCACTATTTCATACAAATATTCCAACCGAGGTAATCACGTGTTTTCAGGATTCAGGTAAACGTCTCCAATGTCGCAGGTTCAAATCTTCCTGGGGGATGGATGTTTGCTCATTTTAACAAGCATAGAGACCATACAATCGTGACGCGACGAAATTAAAATATACTAAACTGGCCTTTAAAGAAAATGTTCCCGGAAGTATGTATGTATATATAACATACATTTATAAGTCATGAAATAGATGTTTAGATTCGCAGCAAGTTTGCTCAAGTAAAGGGACTCTAGCACATGTCTCTTTCAGCAATATTCCAGTTAGGTAACTATGTAACATAGGTCAACCTTGTAATCCGAATGTTCAATTGCGTTTTCGTTACCCTTACGTTTCAGTTTAGCTTCAGCAACTTAGAAAAATTTCCACCCTGCTGAACTATTACAATGAAACATGCTAGTCCCTCCATTGCAATGTGACATAACTGAGATATTACATTAAGTTACACATTACTATTAAAATAGCAACATTATGAAACGTAACATTTAACCGTAAACATTTCTAATATTAATTAAGAATCACACGACCGGGAAATGGTGAATGAACGGGATGGGCCAACTGCTTGCGAAATTGGACATTTTGAGATTGGTCCGCGTCCCTGAACACAAGAATTAAAACTTTCAAATTTATTTATGGACTTTAGGCATGTAAGGCTCAGATCGGGATAAGGGAGCGGAAAGGATTCGGGAAGGTGTTCGCCAGGGTCTATGTTGAAAATGCCATCTCGCATTTGCCTGGTGTGACTGAGGCAAAAAATCGGTAAAAAACACAGTTAGGTTAGTCGGCCGCTGAGATAGATCCCACGACCTCCCGGGTGCTACGCCAATGCTCAAATACTGAGCTACGGTGGCTCGGTCCCACTTCTGGACAGTCTCTCTTCTAGTTTGTTCTGGTACTGTTTGCTTCTTTATCATGAATTGGTGTAATAAGTACTTGAAGCAGGGACTTTTGGATTACTTACTCCGATCTGTCAATTTGCATTTATTTCTGGCCTTTAGACATCTAAGGTTGATAATGGATTGGCCTAAGGAACCGCATCAGGATTCTTACTGCTATCAATTCTATTTATATTTCTAAGTGCAAATTAGTCCAACGAACTGAAATGCTTCGAAGACAAACTGTGTCCGTAGAAAGTCTCCAACATATTAAACCAATATTACAGTGTATGTAATGTATTCGCAATATTTCACAGGAACTTTCAGTGGTGCAATATTCCAACCTACATTCTAGTTTCGAGCGTAATGCTACGATAAAAGATTTCAGAATTGACCACTTGTTTCATATCAAGTGCAATCAGGACTCGAAATTACCGGTGTTCCTCTGGCCGTCGAAGAGTAAACATTTCCAAGGGCAGTAACTAAAATATTACAGTTGTCCTATGGGCCAGTGTTTTTTCAAAGTCCAAATGTGTTAATAAACACCTGTGGACTATATTTAATGTTTTATCGAAGTATTTTCTTCCTGTTTTCAAAAACAGAAAACAAAAGTCGTGAAATCGTAGAATCTTAGGAACCAACATATCAGATGATCAACACTTCTGCCGCAAGTGTCGGAGACAGGAAGCATGACTCGTATACAATGCGGATACGCCGTCTTATTACTGAATTTGTATTGTGTAATTATGACGTTACTCCTGCAGTTACTCCTGCATCTATCCGAATTGATAGAATGAAGTGTAAAGAATTTTGTTTCGTTTTCTTCTTAGTCTGATTTCATTGTTCCGTTTTTACTCAGAACACGATATTGCCTTCCCGGTAAAAGCATTCAACTATTAAATAATTTCTTATTTATTGCCAATGTCAAAATAAACCTTAGTCAAACCGCCAAATCAGATTAGCAGAATGTTTAAATAAAACATTTTTAAACCTTTCTTTTCTTTATGTTCATAGGTAATCTCTAAAATATTTACATATGTACTAATGGGATTTCTTATCGTATGGGCTCCGTGGAGCTTCTGTTCTCATTATATCTAGAAAGTTCATAAAGAAATTTCGTTTTCTACATAGTGAGGTAAGATGGTCATAATAATTCTGTATGTAAAACACCAGAACTATCCAGCCAATTATGTAGCACTGTCATATTTCCATACGATTAATTCAAGTTTTAATATATGCGCACCAGTTTATATGCAATGAAATTTTAACGATTCAGAATTAACCTTTCTATAAAAACTAATTGTAAACTATTGACAAAAACGTTACCCGAGGACCGTAAACACAGTTGAACATTATGTTCCACCCCTAGTGAAACTAACACTTTTGAAATTATTCCAAGACTGTCCAACAAGGTATGTTAAAGCTTATGCTATATTGTGTCAGTGATACTAGCACTTTCAGTGAGACTTACTGCATTGAAATGGAGCACCATTCTGTACACTAGAGTAAGCAATAAGAGAGCATTTAGTTCTGTGTGTGTGCTTAACGGTTTATGTTCTTCATACCATGCAAATATTTTGTTTACAGGTACCCCAAACTACGATTTACCCATTGAATACCCGTTGTGCAGATTCTCAACTTGCATTACTTTCTATTCAAGTTTATAAAATATGTGAAGGGTAAACCATTAACAACTGTAATAGCATAGCAAAGATTAGGAACAATATCGTCAATTTTCTTCCTATCTATTGAAGATGTTTGATATGGATGGGGTGAAATTTAACAGGACATATACTGAAGAAAGAGTGAACAAAGACAAAATAATCTAGAAAGAGTAGTGAGCAAGAATCACTCAATTCAAGCCTTTAGAAAATCATGATGGATTTCTCACATCTCCTTTAGTACTGCATACATTTTTTTCTGAGTATAAGATCAATGTTCAGTGAACAAATAATAAAATAGAAACACCTTTTAATGAAAGGAGGTTATTTTTCATTGGAATATGCCAATGTGACATGCATCTGCTGCTTCTGACATGCATCTGCTGCTGTTTTGATGCTTCTGACGTTTACCATGTGCATGCATCAATTAGCTTTTATTCCACAGCCCATACAGGTGGCCAAACTTCCAGAATCGCTTCAATACCTTTCAAACGGTGTATCAAACGTCAAAATCGGTGAAGGGACTCAAAAGTTACGACTTTTTAAAATCGAATCACATAATTTTCACAAATGTTCGAAAAGTTTGTCTTTTTGATTTGGCCCCAAAGGGTTGGTACCAGAATGATTTGGGGATTAATTGCGGGCCTCAACAAGTTAGTGTAAACATAAAAGCTTATTTTTTAATAGGAGTTACCGTTTTCGAGACACGGAGCCTACCATGGTTCAAAATCAACCTTTTGTATGAAGACTAGGCACTTATTTTTAATATGCAGCCTTACAAAATAAGTGTTATCAGTATAAAAAAAACTTTCGGGGAAAAATTGAAGAGTGACGCAAGAATATACTAACAAAAGAAGTGATATCCATTTTGCGAGTGACTTTCTTTGTGTCACTATGGCGGAAAGGAGGATACTAATTTTATTACAAAGGAAACACTTCCGCCATAGTGACACAAATAAAGTCACTCGCGAAATGAATATCAATTCTTTTGTTAGTATATTTTTTTCATCAGTTTACCCTTTACCCTGAAGGGGCTTTTATACTGATTAATTTACCAGACATTTTAAAGCTTTTTATGTAATATTTTCACCTGGCATCTATCAAGAAACTAAAAAGTGAGGCAATAGCATTTTACATTAATAGACATTCGTGTAGTAAATTATGAATTCCAAAGGCACATTTTGAAATTCCAAAGTTTCCCATGTATGTTTTTTAACTGGGTATTTCCAGACGCATATTGTGGTCTTGGTTGGAAATCCGGTTGGAAAGAAACAGTTGGGAAGACCGAGACGGTGTTGGGAGGACAATACTAGAAGGGACAATATTATTAGAACAATCTTCCAGAAGTAGGTGCTTTTGATGAAAACTGGCTTGATGATGCTCAGGATAAATCCAATGGTGAGCATTTCTTACTGAGGTAATGAACTTGCAAGTTCCGAAAGCCATAAAGTAAGTCAGTCAAACTTTGGAACTAGGGAGGGATACGCGATCTAAATTCGTTAATCTATATGATCTAATTCTGAGGAGTAATGTTCCTGCGTGATTACATCAAACACAAGTAAATGGGTGAAAAATAATATATTAAAAAACATACCTTCCTTTTGAAAAAAACAAAATGAAATAATTCGTACTAAAAAGTAAACAATAATTTTGTTTATGCATGCATGAAAAGCGAACATGGGGCGCGCTCTCATATACAGTCACTTTATTTTTTCAAGTGAGGCATCCTATGTCTTTCTTTTTAATCATGCATAAACAACATTATTATTTACTTTTAGTACGAATGGTTGTATTTTGCTTTTTAAAAGACAAGTATGTTTTACAAAAGTTTTCTTTATTTTTCGAGTTATTTCGGTGTTCGCATATTTTTTCCTTACCCTATATATTGTAAACTGATGTTTGCCATCCAAGTCCTAATGTTTTCTGCTACCAGTCAATGGGAACATCGCTTAGGGCTAGTATTTATTTTATTATGACACTAAAAAATGAAATACGCTTTTAAAATATATATACAAGTAACAATAGAATATAATATTGTTGCCCTTCTTGCGTCGCTGTACAGACTTTCATCATTGTATGACGTCAGGAAATGAGTTAAATTAACGTTGCAATATTTGAGGGCACCACGAACCATTGTGAACTAAAGAAAATAATGTAAACCAGTTTAGTGCTTCTACTTAGTAAAGGATATTAGCAGTTTGAATAATGAAGAATAAGGAATATTGGCCTTGATGATCACCATTCTGAAATATAGTTGAACCTATGGCAACTATCCGTTCGATCCCGGATGCAGTTGTCATATCACTGACAGTTACAACATTCACAGCCAATTTTCATATAAAAGATATATACAAGAGTTACAAACCAATATATACAAGGTAGCTTCATCAAATAAGTTAACATGTGAATTCCTGAATATGTCTTCATGAGTAGAAATTTGGAACTACAGCCAAACATACGTGAGCACAATAACTACGTTTCCACATAATCACAAATTTTGTCCAATCAATTTTTCCAATAAATGCATTCGTACCATCGGGAAAGAATTTGGAGTCAAGACTCTTTCGTATGTTGGTATGTTTAGTGTCAAAACTCTGGCGCCAGGAAATGACAGCATGTTGTACGTTATCGACAGTCTAAAATCGTAGGTTGCGGAGATCTTTCTTATGGACCAAATGAGAATGTAGACATTAAAAAGCAGGCCCAAGCTATAAAAGGGTACCCCAACACTTTGTAGTGAAATTTCGCGAAGATGGATCTGGCAAGTTGGGCAGCGTTTGGGCTTCAATTGTCGGGCGTGACAACATCCTACCTAGCCCTCGTGGTCCAGGCGGTAACGTAGCAGACTTAGGATCGGCAATGGGTATGCACATAGGTTCTAATCAACGGCCGATCATCCTGAGTGAGGTGTCCTAGTGTCTCCCTCAGTTTCATTAACCGTATGCCGAAATGACACCTTAGGTAAGGCCTTGGCCGGTACCTTCCTCATTCTCTCCTCTACCCTATTCCGGCCTGAGCCAAGATACCTAAAGGTCTTAAATGAAATCAAATTCGAATAACATCCTCGCTCAGTGCCCGTGGTTACTTCTGGTGGATTGCCAATAACAGTCTCAAAACCATCTGCGTGAGATGCAATAGCAAGCAGCTATCAAGGTGTCATGGGGAAGCAATTCAACATGAAATACACTTACATGGTACCAGACACAGTTTCCATGGTTTTATTGGCCAACAATGCTCTTGAACGTCTTTGGAATTAGTGACGATGGGTTGCGTCAGCCTTGATGATGAAAATGTGGCATCTGTCTTTCTTGTATTGTTGAAGATATATTAATGAAGGATATAAGTAAGATTTCTCGGTACCCATCACGCACACATTTTGTAACAGAGATGCACATGCACAATATTGAACAGTGTCAGACTAAATATTTAATTCTGCATGATGTGTCCGATTCTCACTACATTGTCTTTCTGTATCATTAGTGGCACCAGATACATGTACTCGTCTCTGGTTGACGTTGATGGCCAGCCAGCTCATTGTTTATCACCGACTTTTGTTTGCCAAAACATTATACCATATCCACAATTGCTTCCCGAGCATTTGTTCCCTTTGGCACGCAATAACATGGCCCAAAATTTATATCATGTTCAGAATTGTAATACCTTAATAATTAATTATCTATGCATTTACCACTTAAATTATTTAGAGTTTTTTCATTTAAAGAACTTAAAAAAATAAAGCTCAACAAAGGCCAAGAGGTCACTGAAGATCGTAAATTTTGTACTAGAGGAAGATGGAGCAAGGAAAATAAAAAGAAATAAATGCTTTAAACTGAAACATCACGTCACTATCTGTGTGTTAGATACTATGTAATATTTAAGAACCTCAAATACGAAACTAAATATTTCATGTTGAGCAAAGCCTGTTGTTGTGGAAAAACGAAGTAGGAAGGTATACTGCTTCCTTCTTTGATCTACTTTGGTTGACGGTGGCTTTGAACAAACACTACATTGGTGGTTGTTTTGGTGACATAGCTATTTTCTAGCTTCTCCGCTCGCTGATCTACGTGTGGTTGCAGTTAATTATTCACAACCAATGATATCGACCACACACACACACACACAAAAAGAGATTCGGAAACTAGCACGCGTTCTATCCCGAAATCGGGAACGCATCTATACAATATCTCCCCAATTTTAGGATAGAATATACTGATGGTTTTCTTTGAAATGTTTATAAAAACGAGGGTGATATTAAAAAATTAAATAATGATTCAACAAATGCTTCATGTTGTTTCTTAGCGGAAACTACTAAAGTTGCATTTCTCAAATCGGGAAACAATGTCAAAGAACAGAAAATATAATACTGTGGAGATGCACTAAATGTTTCTGGAAGTGATTCGGTACTAGGTTTCCATATTACAGAATTTAGGTAGGCAGAAATCGTCAGTAACGAACCACACTCTGTCAAATAAGAGGGCATTACTCACGTCGAGTCAATATACTCCACTGACAATTTCCTGCAAAGAGTATGTGAATGAGCGTATTTACTTCAAAAGCACAAACTAATGAGAGGAATAAAAATATAGGGTCAGTCTGAGTAGTTGGGAGCTGGGTTAATTGATGACGAGGGTATAAAATGAGGAGCAGAAATATTACTATATTACTATTGTTGACGAAACTATTGAATGACACATATTTTGAACAAGCCATCGGAATTTCAGTATTAAAATGTCACTGATTTCCGAATACTAGCAACAAAATGCAATTCATGTTTACGTTTTGGTAAAGGCCTTACTGGAACTAATTTTCAAGCAAATTAGTGACTTGATTTATGCAGTAAAAAATTACACATATGCTGGAACTAGATGATTGCGCTACATCTATGGCGCTAAGCAACAACAATTTAGGAACAGTTTTTCATTCGTCTATATAGTGGTAGCACAGTGTTGTTCAAGCTATCCATGCTGTTCACTCTTGTCATGCAACCATATAATAAAGCACGAAAATAACCCGATTAACCCCGTGATCCGATTTTCCCCGGTGTACTATGTTATAAAAATGTTCCCTTCTTGTTATATAACCAATATTCTTCCATTACTATAATTTAAATATGATGCAACTTCTTAATCAAGATTTTTGTTCCTGATAGTTTGTTATGTAAACTAGAGACTTTTAGATACAAAATGAAGACTATACATGCATTATCTGCCTTACAGAGTTTACACTGAGGGTTTTCCTATGAGTTACAGCAGGCAAATGCCGGGATGGTACCTACAATCTTACTACCTTCCAATATCCACTACCCCATGGCATCCCAGTCTGAACTTGATAAACCTAAAGGCCGTAAATATATTTTCAATTATAGCTTTTACTGCGTAGTGGAAAACACGGTTCGATTTTTTTTTTAAACTGTGTTATATCGTGCATATTAGAAACAGGTGAGTTATATTATCAGGTTCTTCCATATACAAAGTTTCATAAATAAGTTGAACTACTCTTTCTAAATCAATAAAGGGGAGCATGCATATACGATTGGCTTGTTATTCATAAATACATACAGAGAGCCATGCATCTATTTTGAACTATGCCGTTGAAGGGAAAGGTGGACATTACATGTAATAATAGTTTAACCTCTCTTAATGATATTACATTTATGTCCGAAATTAGAAGAGTGCGTCAATATAGTTTTAAGCCTAATCAAAGTACACTTTATGCTTTTTAATATGCTCTACGATAAAATCGTAAAAAATCCCTTAACAGGTATCCACTATATGTTATATTCTTAAGTCTTAAGCTAATGATGTAATCTCGTTGTATGAGTTGATATACTTATATTTTTATTTCAAATAAATAGTCCAAACATTCAATTAATAAGAAATTACCATCCAAAAAATGCCCCTATGATTTGAAACAGATGTTTATAAACACTAAAATGACGGCAAATCTCTTCAAAAGTATATGTTTTGTTCTCTATGGGCGTGCTAAATACAGCCTCAGCTTTAGTTCTACTTTGAATTAAAGAACTTTTGTTAGGCTCTCTCTCCAAGTGTGTATTTTGAACTCAATGAATTCGTATGTAGTTTATTTATTCATCGGAAATAAAATGAAATGTACCATATGTTTGCTTAAATAGTACGAATACGACAGAATGTACGATATAACAATGTAAAATAATAGTACAGGAACAACATAATAGCACAAAATCGTAACATCGATATGACTGCTATACGTCCTTTGTCACACAAATTAAATATAACTAGAGGTACATGACAGCACACCATTAATTATTTTTATGTATACCACCAAATTTATGTTACTTTTGTTGTGTATTTATTCATAACAATGCTACCAGTTTGAAACACTGACTATCATTTTCTTAAATTACCCACCCGCTAGTACTGAAATCTCATTCTCTTTGATAACATAATTGATGCAACAAAGTCTATATAGCAAAAAGTAAGTACAATATAATTACCAGTCAATGAAGAAAGATAATTGGCTTATATCACGGCATTTCTACGACATTCGTATTTACTACAATAATGTTCGTTACAATCGATCCTAAGAAAAAATGAATTATGAAGTGCCTAGTTTGAAAAAAAAAATATATATACTGCAAATGTTCATTTTAGTTTTAAGAGCAGTTTGGGTCCAAATTTATGTTCCATGTTCTATGTGCGTGGTTATAGGTACAAGTCCTTTGGAGGTCTATTGGAAAGCGCGGTTCACTTTAACATAGACTGCAGTTTCCATACTTAAAAGTTTTCCTAATTCTTTCGGACGTCAATTCCAATTCAAGCAATCACATTCCAATTTGGGTATAAATTTTCATGTTTAAGGAGGGGAGTAGGAATATCAAATAAGCTTCTCTTCATACATCTTTTTCCAACGTGTTCTTGGTTCTCTATCCAATGTTAAGAGTGAAAGCAGAAAACAATGTATCCCCCTATTACCCTATTTTATTTTATTTAGTTGTCATAGCAGCAACGGCTCTGAATAGAATTTACCAAGAGGAAGAGAGAGAGAGAGAGAGAGAGAGAGAGAATGACCAGTCCACTGGGTTGATAGCAGCAGTGAACTCACTGCACCGTGCATGGAATCTGATTTTGATACGACGTGCCATGGACATAGGTTCAATCTGCGCTGCGGAAATCGAATACATTAAATGTAGCCTGTGCTTTATAGATGGCGAGTAAAGAGGAACGGATTGGAGGAAATGGAGGACGTTGGAGCACAAAGGACTAGTAATGGTATGACAGGAGAACCTAGAACAGTAAGAGCATCACTGAGCGGCAGAGTAATAATGAGAGAGAGAGAGAGAGGTCCAAAACTCATTTCTGGATTCGCATTTCAAACCAAAGAACAAGGTCTAATGGAAGGATCGGGTTTAATGCATAGCACTCTGGCGTGAAAAATATGATGCTGATGGAATTCCGTGAAGGTACAGGGAGTATTGCTTTTCAAAACAAAAGCCTGACTTCTCAACACAGCAAAAGTGCGTGTATGTTGGGAACAAGACTATATATGTGTGTCCATGTGCGTAATATTGTAGGAGTTATATAGGTCGGTCAGTGACTGTGAACAAAAGAAGAGGTAAGTGAGATACGCTGTGCAAATAAGAAAGATTGAAGTAGTGATAAGAAGTCTACATGATATCAAAATGTTTATGTGATGAGATAGATGCGTTACAGTACATATTTGATTTTAAAATTTTAAAATCTTATTCTTTCCTTGCTAACCGTAAACAGCAACTGCAAAATAACTGATGTTTTCTTTTTTATTTTGCCTTCTATATTAAATATTCAATATAGGGAAATATTTAGTTGTATATCTGCGCTTTCATTGCATAATTTTATATAGTGTAGATAAGAGAGACTTTGGTTAAGAGGAATAGTTTTTGCAAAATCTAACTGGTACATATTTGGTTTTTGTCTCACGAAAAATACTCTATATATCGAATTGTTTAGAAAGAACTAAGATGTTCTTGTTTTCAAGAGATGGGGAAAAGGGAACACACCCTTATGTTCTCTATGGGTGAAGAGTTGCATAGCCCTTGTTTTAGCTTTAGCTTCTACCAATACTTTTGTAACGAGCAAAAAAGTAGGGAAAATGTACACCAGGGTCTTCAATTATTTTGTCTTGTAATCCAGATTCATGGCAATATCGCTATAAAAAGGTATTTGCCGTCCAGATAGTTAGTCGAGTATGAAAAAGATAGAACAGTAATACAGTAGTAGTGACAGGCAGTAGCTCAGCTAGTAAAGCGTTATGGGTTTCATGCCAGTGGCTAAACATCATGACAGAAGTTGTTCCTAGTCATACCATACAACTTAGGTACTGGCCGACTTCTTCCTGCACACTTTCTCTTAAGCCATCACCTTCTGAGCCACACATCCGTAAATGGCATAAATAAATTAAAACAGAACAGAAAGACAATATGATTATTGCTTACTTCGTAAAATAGTGTGCAATAATTACAATAAATAAAATATAAACCCGACGTACATTAACTTAAATTGACATTACACTTCGATGTTTTTCTTGCAGTTAGTTAATACAGGGTGTTTAACTAATGTTGGACACCCCTGAATAAATCGAAAACAAGAAACAATATTAGAAAGAATGTGGTGGATCCAGGTACATACGGAAGGGGGACATCTTTTGAAATACCATACAGTGTTGCCAGCCCAGTACAAAGTTGAATTTTAAAATGAAATATGTACAATTTTATAGCATCAAAAAAGTCAGTGCTGAATGTGAATTCCAACATGCGTAAGCGTGCCTGTCAGTGTTGCCAAATAAGGAAGTTATAAAGCTTCAAAATTAAAGTGTCCGTAGAGCAAAACTAGCAAACATGTAAGAACAATAATACTACGCAATGAAAATGAGTAGCCGAAAGAATAAACCAAAGAATGCACAGCATCGAGTGAGTAACAGAGTTCCCACAGCAACGGGTGAAAAAATGGGACATTTTGCAGTGGCCATAGGAGGAAAAGTGCCCATATGACATAATTCGGCAAATAACACAGCAAATGTATCTCAGGTTCAAGAATCCTGATAGAGGTTTATGAATGACCTCGTATATAATTATAGCAAAAAGTACTTTAGTTTCAAGAATAATAAAGAGCATTAGTGTTCATATAAAAGGTAATATCTTATCTGTCACTCGGTATGTTCCGTCAGCTGTCGAAATTTGTGACATGATTTCAGGGATATACTGTATGAAGGGTTAATAAGATATTTGGCCACTTATTTAAAACTGTACAGAGAAATACGTGATTTGTGGAAATGCAACAAATTTATATTCGCAAAATATTAGATCTAATAGAACATTTAATTGTAGTAGGGATTATGAGTAAGAGCAAGTGAAAATTGGTATTAAACTACAGTAGAAGCAGATTAAGGAATTTAGTTGAAATTTAATTTATTTTAAGGCCTTTAGGCAACTATGGCTCAGGCCGTATAGATGATGATGTGATGAATTGGTGGAATGAAGAAAGTGGAAGGAAACAGAAGTACCCCGAGAAAACCCAGTCATACGGTATTTGTCCACCACAAAGGCCACATAACATGAGCAGGGATCGATCCAGTGACCCCTAGGACCAGAGGTGAGCACTCTACCAACTGAGCCACCGTGGCCCATAAGGAATTTAGTGAATGGCTGGTTACCTAGTCAATATTTACCATTTTAATTGAATGCTCTGACTCTTCCCTACCCGAACTCTCTCTCTATCTATCTCTATCACTCTATTTATCTATCAATTTTCGAGGGTCAGGCTACGTCAGTAGCGTAGACACGCCGATTTACACCATGATTTAATTACGCATTAATTAAACACGTCCTTGTTCCATGAATTCTATAGACGACACACAAATTTACACCATGATTTAATTAC
>JAGDQP010029881.1:0-14706 GCA_022664845.1 Lepisma saccharinum | reverse complement strand
TCCTCCCTTCGGGGAGAGGCCTCATCCACTAGTGGATTGAATATGGCTGTGATTTATATATATTTATATTATTTTGAAAATTTTCAATTTGTCTCATTTTAAGAATATCAAAAGAACGTTTTGTATAACCTCTATCAAGTGACATATAAAACGAAAGTCTATTACAAGAGCTTCAAATGTGGCCTCCCTGATTTCCCTAGTACTAACCATTGCTGAGTAATAATAATAATAAAAAAAATTGTAAATTAAAAACACGCGAAATTTGACTTTTTTTTTGTACATTTTAAATTCTACTAAAACTGAAACCAGTAGGTCAAAAATCTTAAAATTATATATTAAATACTTCCTCCATAGATACTAGCAATAAACGAAAAATCATAGCAATAGGTGAGGTAGAGAAGTTTTGTTGAATTGACCTGGAATGACTATCATCTTTCATAAAGTTAGATCTTTTTCTACACTATATTTTCACTAATGTAGCATTCCGTATACTGATTAAGCTGGAGAATGAAGTGGTGTTGATTTAATGTTGGAATCTAAGTCCTTATTAAGTGGTGATAAGCTGTAAGAGGTACCAACCCCCTCAGTTTTTTTTTTCTAGACTGATGGATCAAAAAATGTTAGTGTTCGATATGTTCCGTTGATACTATACAAGAGACTTAAGAGAGAAGCGTAAATATCTCAATCATTTAGTTAATTCATATTTTCCCGTACCACTTCATACAATCTTGGACATCTTAAATGCTCCAAAGTCCAAAAATTCATGCAATGTTGCAGAAGCGAAGTCAACAAATAAATGGAAGCAAGAAATAACCAGGGTGCCGTACCACCCTGGAAAACCTGGAGAACCTGCAATACTCAGGGAATTTTATGAATCTGGAATACTCAGGGAGATTATAATTTATGAGGTGAACCTGTCCACAGTTGGTAAGAGCACTGCACGATTAAGGCAGAGATCGTGGGTTCGATTCCCACCGCTGTCCGGATTTTTTCAATGTGTTTAAATCCTCTTTTTTAAAGAAATTATCTTTTTTCACTTGTGAAATATCAATAATGTACAAGAGGCTTGGACTGGGTGTTGGTGGGATTAAAACAAAATGTCATTGCGAATTATTTACATGTTCCACTAAACTCAGGGAATTTGGAAAAAATATCATGGAAAACCTGGAAAACTCGGGGAATTTTAAGTCACAAAATTAGTAGACACCATGAATAACTACCAATTATGTCTTATATAAACAGCATAAGGCGGAAGAAGATAAAATTAAACAAAGGGATTAACTTTGTTAACATAAAAACTTATGTGAAACAAAATCATCAATAGATCTTAATAAAAATTAAAGAACTAAAATAAATTACTAGAGCCTTACTACTACTTAATTATTCACATCAAATTAATCTCTAGAATTGGTATGACGTTTATGATTCACTTTAGAATATTCTTTTCATTAAAATACCCCCGGATGGTTTTCAAAATAATGGAGGTGCTATTTCTGTTAATTGTGTTGAAGGAGGAGGTATTTTCAATCGCCAAGAGCATGAGCGCCATGTTCAGCGGACTCAGAAACACGGGTATTTGGCGCGACCTTAATCTAGAAACCATCCCGGCTTTCGCCTGGAAAACTTAAGGAAAGGAAAAATATTCATTCATAAGTTTTGAAGGCCGGTTGAAGTGATGCTTTATGATTCCAAAATTTAAACCAAAAACAGAATCGTCAGTTAGTTTTGTAGTTAACGATGAATGAAAGGTCAACTAATAAACATATTCCATAAATTTTATGTACCTTCTCTTGTTAAGAATTTAATTTTTTAAGACCTTTAGGCTACTTCGGCTCTGGCCGACCTTCTCTTGTTTAAAATTCTTAAAACTATAAGCTGTGAGTGTGATGTAGAGAGTTTTTGACATATCGTATACTTGAAATATTTCAAAGTTAACGCAGAAATAATCGCATTGATGCCCCAGAGACTCAAAATTAACCACACAAGTGAACCCGCAACCTTAAGCCAACCAAAAGTCCTAAATGCCCACAGCCAGTTCTCAATCAACTTTTCTTCTTGCGCACTTTCAGATACCGAACAGAAAGTCCTTTGGTACGGCCTTTCCTCCTCTCCTTCCCGCCATATTGAACAAGCCAACTTACACAATGATTTCCTCACCTTTGCCCGTAACTTCAGGTGGTACTACCACTGGTCCACCCATCCCGGTACTTCTCAGACCAGAACCTCGACACCGAAACTCATCCTCTGGTGAACTGTACATTTCTTTCCTGTCCAAACAAATTGCTAACCCTAGCTTCAATGACACGTTCCAATCCCATCACAGCCTCACCACTGCAGAATGAGTAGCTATCTCCAATCTTCGTTCTGATCCAACCATCTTTATCTGCCCGGCTGATAAGGAAACCACCACGCTAGTCATGCATTACTGGGACTACCAATCCGAAGCCTTCAAACAACTTTCCGATCCTACCTTGTACCGTCCCCTCGAGGAAGATCCCACCCAATCCTTCCTTAATAGGATCCGCACCTACCTTCAAGCTCATGGACCCCATGAGGAGCTGTCGCTTTCCACTGTCTCTACACTCTGTCCTGACAATCCCAGAAACCCTAAATTTTACCTACTTCCCAAAATCCATAAACGTGGTAATCCCGGCCGACCCATGTTTTTCAGTATTTGCTCTGCCACTGAAAGAATATCCGCCTTTCGTGACCACCATCTGCAACCGTTTGTCCAGGCTCTATCTCTGATCCTCTCCCACCTGACGCCACTGTATACCATTTCCCACACCCATGGTCTCGCTGCCCTTTCTCGACACACGCCCCAGTCCTCGTAAACCCAGCACACCATTTCTTCTTCAGCTAGCCCAGTTTGACCTCACCATGAACAACTTCATCTTTGAGAACCACAATTTCCTGCAAATCAAAGGCACAGCCATGGGCACTCACATGGCCCCTTCTTACGCCAAGCTTTTCACGGGGCGCCAGGAGACCCAATACCTCAACTCCACACCTCTGAGACCTTTCACCTGGCGTCGCTATATCAACGATATTTTCTTGATCTAAACCCACGGACAAGAGCCACAGGAAACCAGCGGTGGCTCAGATGAAGTGAGTGAAGCTGTACTTCACCTATTATTTTATTTCTGTATTCATTAGAAAAGGATATAACTATATTGAGGCCTTGCATCCATACTTCATTTAATAAAAACAAGCTGACAAGGCTATCACATTTAACTTTATTTTAAAAAAACACACAGCCAGCGTAACGGTTTCAATGTTCTAACAACATCTTCCTCAGACGACACATTAAAGCACATTAACAGTTCAAAACCGAAACAAAAGGCCAAGAGATCTTTGCTACGTTATCCGCCAATCACGTCCCAGAATGCATTCACTTTTCAAAACTAAACAAATTATAGCCAATCCCAATAATGCAAAAGGCATTATAATTGGGAAAAACTTATTTAGGTTTCATTTCCTTTGTTATTTCAAAACAAAATGGGTATTTTTGAGGCTACTGCAGCATTAGCCCATACTAATGATGCTTATCATTATCTCTCACAATAATACATTTATGGCACAATTGACTTCAGAAATGCATTTCCTGTTAGCTTCTAGCTCAGAATGACATGTTACGCGATCCTCTTTCCATTGAAGAAAACGAATCGAGATTCAATATGGCGGCCGTGAAGAACATACTCTCCCATAGGTAGCGCCTTGCACCCAGTATCCATTAGTGTGTGTTTGGTTTCCATTTCTGTCAGCGTTTTACAAATATAAGGGTATTTCCATACTTTTTCATCACTCTCCAGAAACAATAATCTGACTTCTTGTATCACCGATATATCCTAAAGCAATTGGGCTTGAGTTGCCAAAATTTGGATGGGCACATATTTTGACATTCTAACCAGTACGGATATATATATAAATGTATAATTGTTTTCTACCGCAGCGGTATATTTGCTTGATAGAATATGAAATTCGTAGTGCTATTAAACAAGTAGATAAGGGTTTCCCAGAAGACGTACTTACTTTCGAGTACGTAAAGCAAGTAGTACTAGGGTATTTGATTTACAAATGATTTGTTACTATAATTTAAGAAAGTACATATGCATCTATCTTTATAATATAACAGTAAGTGTAACATTGCCGCTGCTGTGTTTACAAAGCATTGTAAATCTTAATTGTCGGCAGAGTCGTAGCCAAGAAACAAATCAGGGATCGATATTTGATTAAGGGGCTACTTCCGTACTTATGTTGAAGACTTCCCAATTGAATCCTTTGCATGAGCTACTAAAAATTTTACGTGCTCTAATTTTCTTCAAGCAGTAGGTACAAGGGTGTGAATTGATCCGTCAGCTGATCTTCGGTCGTCGACAATTCCAGGTCCAGTTACCATTAAGAAAACAAGAATCAGTAAAAATATGTTCTTAAAGTCTTTAAATTTTTTAGTTTAACTAAATTTGACAGTTGCATTTATATAAAATATTATGTTTGAGTATAAGTGAAACAAAGAGACTGGGCACCAAGAAAATTGTTAGAAGACACTGAGAAAGGTAAATTGTTTCATGCATAACAATTCTACATTATGAAACATACTTTACTCTGTAATGAATTCAAACTGGCATTTCGTACTATTAGAACACCCTCTTAATGCTTCAAATATGATACAAAAATATCTTTACCTGGAAATTTTACATATTAGACCTGGAGAACTGGAAGAAAAGGTAAACAATCGCTTGTCAGTTTTTGCATCTGGCCAGATTGCTTTTTCTCGGTTTACAGCATGGATGTTGTTTGGTATCTAGTTTTCGTTCACGTATTTAATCTTTGTTTTACCTTTATTTCGCTGAGGATATTCATAGTCCAGGCTAGTGGAATATCAGCACCTTTGTTGTAGTGTTATATCCTGAAGTTTATGGAAGGCGTACAGCTACAATGAGCATGTAAAAATGCTGATAACGGACTAGAGTACTTTCTGGGTTATGTAACTGATTAGTTTGTCCGTAAGTGTACTAAAAGAAAAAATCATTTTGTTTTGCAGGATAAAGAAGAGGAGGAAGTAGAAGATGGAACACCTAGTAATCGACCGAAGAATAAGCTGTATTTGAAAACTGACGTAAAGAGAGTTGTGGACTTATTAAATTTTGAAACTGCTATCATCTTATGCGGTAATGTAGATGGGAAGCCAGACGAAACTATGAAGGAACTCGATAAAAGGCTTCCCATACAAGAGGAATACCGCAAAAGTGACAAGAAGCTAGGTGAAGTTGTAACTATTCAAAGGAGAAATGAACGAGTGTATATCTTGATTGTAAGAAATAAGTTAGAGGAGCGTATATCATTCCATTATTTAGAGAAGGCACTTCATTCATTGAAACGTACTTTGAAGAAGGAGAGATATTCTGATATGGGTCTTGAAGCAGTGTCTTCGGAAACAGATCCGTATGTGACGCACAAAATTTTAACAGCAATGATATACATTTTTCGGAACGATGATATGACGTTGTGGGTGTACTGGCCCGAACACCTTGAACCATATATGAAGCCCGTAGATCAGAGGTCAACGTGATTTTGTTTTTCATCTCTTCGGTGCCTTACGGCAATGATGCCATAAAAAGTTTTTTTTTTTTCTTGTATGTTAGCGTAGTAGTCTTACATCGTAATTCAGAACTCTTTAACTTGTACACATGTGAGTATCGTTAACGGTGCACGCGTGTTATTTGGAATTTCTTTTCATGTATTTCATAAACAAGGTTTTTAACAGTTCTACTTTTTCTTATTTTTTAATGAATAGCGGCTGTGCTGATAATGGCTAGTTTATTTTGAGTAATGCAACATTTTTGATGGAATGGGAAGTAATATAAAGAATTACGTGTTTATTTTAGTTTAAATATGTTTTATTTGAAATGGGTGATATGGCGTTAAAATAATTCTTCTTGTGGTTATTGCCTAAATACAAGTTTTCGTGTGTGGCGTTCAGTAATCATCCGTTGTAGACTACAGAATGAAGGTAATGCTGTGTTTAAATTTCGTTTTTAAGTTTTATTTTATTTGTTTAACCCAGTAAAATATGATCCTCTTACCCTTTAAATATAATCGATTTTATCTGCAGAGAAGGTGTAAACATTTCTGACCAAAAGGATAGAAGTTACGTTCATTCATTGTACTAAATATCATTTGAAAGTGTTTTTAAGTGAAGATGGAGAAACATGTGAAAATCGTTTGTGAACTTCATTCATACACAGTCATGTTGCTGAAGCGCTAATCTTTTTTTCTGCAACGATTGATACAGTGATAAGACAATCGTATTACTCAGGCCATTCCGTAATTACTATAAAGAACAGTAGGAGCATGCAATGGCTGGCTTCTTTTTAGTCGATTTTCATTGAAAATTCTGAACGAAATTTTCTTTTACTAAAATTATGTAGAGCACGGTTTTCTATGTAAATAATAATATAGAAATGGATAGTGCTTGGTACGGAAAGTAAAAATTACGGGTTTTTGTAATAATACTAGAACTCGGGGCCCCTGTTATTTAGTGTTTATGGCGACGGACTTCGGATAGACGCTCGGCAAATACAGTTTCCGAATCCTTCTACCGGCGATCCTGACAGGTTTTCCACGAGTTTTCTTACTTTTACCAGGAGAATGCTGGGATTGTATCTAGAAAAAGGCCGAATCAGCTACCTTTCCTGTTCCTTCTTTAAAAAGAAGGCAGAGTGAGCATCATTCCTCAGTCCTGATCCACGCTTGCATGTGTTTATTCGTAAGTAGAAGTTTTTCGATCCGTGCCGAATGGCTATCTTTTCTTAATATGCATGCAGAACAGTGTCGCGCTGTGCAACGTAATGAAACAGTTTTCAAATAGTGGAAAGATTCTGATGTTAGCACAAGTAAGTGCTTGTCATTCTGCGGGAAGTCTACTCGTGATTAGTTTTCTAGTTTACTATTAGGATCAAGAATTATGTTTTTCGTTATGTTTCAGCGGTAATTTAGAATTCTAAAGACCTAGTTCTAATTTCATGTTGGCAATGACCACAGTGGTCAGCAGGCTTTTGAACTAATTGAATTTTATATATCGTGTTAACGTTTCATAGATATAACGTTTTGAGAATGAAAATGTCTTTAGTTATTATGTAACCTTACTAGAATAGAAAAAAAAAAAGAAAAAAAATACGGCAAGCAATATTTTTTATTTTTATATTGCATTTTTAGTTGTTGAACTTATAACGTCATATCATCAGTATCATTAGCATTTGGATTCAAATAAATGTGATCTTCATATTGCGAGTTAAATTGTAAATGCTACTGTACTCTGTAGTCTAGAGTTCAGATTAGTAAGTTTTCCTTATTTGCATGTGTGTTTGTAATAAAACTTATGAGACTGACTATTGTGATATTGAAGTGAAAGATATACTGTCTTTTGTCTGGTTTATATCATCATGGTCATTGTTACGTAATGGTTGCTTTTTTATCTTATATTGTTGTTTTTTAGTTATGAGTAAGGAAATGAATTAGTATGGTTTATGTATATGGTTGAGTGAATGCGTAACAGTAAGATATTTACTGTGATAATACTAGATGTTGAAACACTGTATGAAATGAAGATATATATATAGCAAATAGAACAGTATTTTAACGTTCCGTGTTTTATAGCTTGTAAAGTAATTGGTAGGTATTTTCTGGAGTTGCGCACAGGCGTATGTTTTACTTGTGTGCTGATTTAGTGCCTAATGAGCTTGGTCCGACTAAACCAAACCTTTTTCAGTTCCATGATTTATGTTTCGGTTCAAACCAAGCACATTTCTATTTTATGGTGCTCATTTTATTTTGTTTGTTGCAGCTTTGAGTGAGTGTTTAGTTATAAGGTGTGATATTTTCTGCTAGATTTAGAAATCAACGGACTAACTAGATCCATGACCAATTGGTTTATACAGTAACAGCAGACTAAATGTGATTGCCGAACGGTATTTCTGGTAAATAAGCAACGCAGTATTCCTCTCGAATTTATTCGTTAATATATTACGAACAGGCATGTTGCGCTACGTGGTTTTAAAGATAACTTTTTGAACTGCAGTTTGATTCACCGCATATGTACGTTAATCATAGCACTTGAACTAAAATTGCTATGTAGAAAAAAATGATTTCCGTACAAAACAGACAATTTGTGGAAGAGAACAACATTATTTAAAATAACCAGAAATTATAAGTTAGTTTTATAATAATAGTGCTTATATCTTTCTTTGTAAATTGTACTTATAAATTCTTAGATTTTAAAATACATGTATTTTTGATTGTTATGTTTGATATTTCTAGAACAAGCTGTGGCTTTAGCAAGACCCACCTTTTTTGTTTATCTTAATTTACGTCACGGGCTAGACTGAACTTAAGCGTATCCTGTGCACTCCTCATGTATGGCCTTATTCGTGTGAAGAACAGCAATTTTATATTTTAAATTTGTTGTCTTTCAAAAAAAAAAAAAAGTTTTAATACAGTTAGTTTAATTTTAGAGTTACCAAAATATATGGGATTTAATACTTTGTTGAAGTTAGAATGTATTTGTTTGTATTGTATTTCAAGCACAGTTTGAGAGAAAAATAAAACAAATATTTTCGTCAGTTGAGAATTTACATTTATTTAAAGCCTTTGGTCCTAGAATAGCTAGGATATTCTACGTATGTACATTTTCTGTGAGTGAGTGTGTGTACATAATTGGAACGGTATACACATGACTGTAGTACGTTTGGAAAGCAGCCGTCCTTTAAAGGATTCCTATCTCTGGGAGTTTTAATGTTTTTCAGCTGATAAAGCTCATTAGGAACGAATAAAATATAATTACAGAGACAAATAAATATACTCTTTGTCTGTTCCATGCAGAGCGGTAGTTGTTGGGTGGTGCTAGCTCAATTGGACATCTGGGCAGCAACTGGGAGATTGATTTCAGTTCCGGGTCATTTGAAGGACTAATTTTTCTCTGCAGTCTGAACGTATTGCTACACACCAGGACTTGTATGTAAATAAATTTAACATCTAATCGTTTTAAGTGTCGCAGGTTTTAACTGTTTGCTTTTACTTTCAAATGGAAGATCGTGAACAATCGTCTTTGCAAATTGAATACGTAATCAATTTAAGATGTTAGATTTGAACCACTGGAGTTCCTGTGGATATGTGGCTTTACTCGTCGCCCTGTACTCAGGGCACATTGTGAATATACTGGTTCGGAATTTCCTTTAAACTGTAAGTTCGGTCCTTATGACCTTAGCCAATTGATGGTTATGGGAAAACACCATCAGTTCACTTTGCCCAGGGACCTTCGATCATAAACTTGCCTCCCTGTAGAAGACCAATCATTAGTAGCCACATACATTAGCAACCCTACACTAAACAATAAATAATAATAATAATACCTGTACTGTGCGTACAATGATTAAACTACTAGCGAAAATTTCTGATTCAAAGGCTTCTAAATACTTACGCTCAACCTGATGACTTGGTATTCTTAAAGACTGGTTCTTATTCCCTTGTTATTGTAGTAAAGAATATGCATCAATATGGTTGGTTGGTTCATTCGCTTTCAAAAATAATAATAAGTGGTCCCACAGAGAACGTACCATATAAAACAAACCGTAGATCAAAGTGACTGTGAGCGCGGGTTGCAATTTCGACATCATTACATGATCCGGCAGAAGATCCAGAGACTTTGAGATTTGTGGTGGAAATTACTGCCATTGAGGTACAGGTCCGTATGTGTTGGCCTCCTGTATACATTGTGTCGTATGCGTCGAATCAGGATATCCAAAAATGGCAGATAACCGTTATTTTTGTTTCTATGGTGAGTTCTATGTTAGATTAGCGGCTATTGAGATATTCCAGAAACGTATGCGATGGCTGTTGTCCATGGAACCAAATCACGAGCGTATAATTAACATTGGTTGGTTTGTCTCAAAGTCTGTAACAGTTCAGATACTACTGAAATAGTAAAAGCAAATTCAACAAGGACATAAGCTTATCAACTCAACGTAAACCACAGCTAACGAATCAGATAAGCTTCAATCACAGATGTAGATGTCCCTGTCAATCACAAGCACGTATTCTAGCCAGCTACAGATGCAGCTTCTGAATTGATTATTCACTTCTATATTAGTCCAGTGAAATTAGGTTTTGAGGTAGTCATCAAGAAGTAGAAGTAGCCCTTTTTGTTTAATTTTAGGATAAACTTAAAATTATGCTCGTTGCTAGTTCAAATTTTTGTTTACATAATATGCAGAGGCAGAATATGAGAAAAAATATTGTAATTTATGGTCTTACAGTTGCGAAATACAGACGCAAATGTGATAGGGCTACAGAGGACAGTGACTGCGCGCGCTGAGATAATATTTAAAACTCAAGAAAGAAGACATTTAGAATAACCATGTAGCTCAATACATAACGATACTGAAGTGACTAGTGTCGATAGACGCACGCCAGAGCAAATATTTAAACGCGGTTTTATACGGGGAATGAAAATAAAAACAAGAATTAGGGATGAGGTCAGAGAGAAAGTAAAAAAAATTAAATACTTGGGAAACAAGAAAATTGCTGTCAAGATAACAACCAATTTCGGCTGTTATTTTTCAAAACAGTAACAATTATAACAATCAGGGGTGGGTTTTGGCCCTGGCCCGGGCCAGGATAAAAGTTTCCAGAGACTTGGCCAAGCCACGCTAAATCCTGCTGTACTACGTTGTACTTCCATGTGGATAAACAAAAATTACTTAACAGAATCAGTTGAACTAAAATTTAAATACTGGATTAACTGAATGTTAAGGTTATTAATACGAAGTCGCTGACCGTGCCAAAGCTCTCATAAACATTACTTGACAGCTAGCTTTGTGCTTGCCCAGGGTTCCTTTCAGATAAACCTCTCCGTGGAACAGTTGTACAGCTCCGTAGGTACTTTTGAAGTTCCAGAAAATTAGAGGCAAACTGGCCCGGCCGAGAACCTGGAAATTACCAGGTCCCCCCCGCCGGGCCTTTTGTCTTGAAAGCGTAATGTTACCTAATAAAGAGAATTACTTAATCCACTTTTACTATAGTGCTGCCAAGATGACGAGCTGTGCCAAAAATGCGAACTAAAACACCCACCCACGCGTTGAGCCAATAAGGGTTCAGCGGGGCGATAACCGAGGGAATATTGAATGTGTAACGCTATTGCCAAATTTAACAAGAGGTTCAGTTGAAATAAGGATGGCTGAAAAGGAGAATGTTGTGGTACGCAGTGAGGAAATAAAAGGAGCGAAGTGATAAAGTTTTATGGCGATGAGAAAAGTTCAGGCCACTGGGTGTTTCCCATAGAATGAGCAACGGAGAGAGCAGCTGCCGCTTCTGGAAAGTTAGGGTCTACTTGGGGTGTTAGGAATTCCGGAAATCGGAAAGTCTTTGAGTCAATGGTAAAGCGCTTACCTTTTGCGCGTAGGGTCGTCGGTTCGATTCCTCTTCTTGCCATGTGAGTTTTGTGGTGGACAAACCCCGTGTGCATGGGTTTTCTTGGGGTTCTTCAGTTTCTCCCCACTTTCTTCATTCCACCAATCATCTCATCATACTCCATCAAGTCTCTGCAAAAGTTACCTAAAACTTATATGCTCCAGACCTTAAACTCGAATTCGGAATTCTGACTTTCCGAAATAAGATTTTAACACAAGAATTTTAATTTTATTTATGGCCCTTAAGCGGCTCAGGCGTTCATCGTAAGATTTTTTTTACACTGTTTTACATCTTAGCCAGCAAGAGTTAATTGTACTCAAAATAACATGTCTTGTACTGCCTGTTGGCGATGGACCGTTCTTTTCTATCATTTAATTGGCGTAGCATTCGGGAGGTCGTCGGTTCGATCCCAGCGGCCAACCATCCTGACTGAGGTTTTCCCTCAGTCACATCAGGCAATTGCCAGGGTGGCATCTTCAACAACTTAGGCCCTGGCCAACACCTTTCCGAATTATTTTCCCTCCCCTATCCCGACCTGAGCCTTAGATGCCTAAAGGACATAAATAAAATTCAAACTTCTATCATTTGGTGGTGATGACCGACATTCGGAAATTCACACATTTCAGAATTCCCACTTTCCGGAATGTCGGAATTCTGGAATTTCGAATTGCTATTTAATTAGTAATCGTGTTTCTCGCCTTTTAATATTTTACCTGTATTGTTTTTGAAAGTACGAAATGCACAGTGCGAGAATAAGATTTTCCTCTATCTCAAATTCCACCCAGCAGCACATAAGGAAAATGGGAAGGTGTGTAACGTTTGTTTTTCAACTCCCTCACGCGACTGAAGGCAAAGTTCAATTTGCGAAGTGTGGCAACATAGCTCTACGGGTGGTAAGAGGATGCGAAATTCTTTCAAACGACAGCAGCGCGTCAAAAGGTAGATCAGATGTCGAGACATATTGGCACTACTATACTACTTGTAGCGTTAGGGTCTTGCCGATATTCTAAAATTAGCAATTTTGACCAACAAGACTTATGTCTAACATAACGGCAGGGTTGATGATATAATCTCAGCAGGTCTACTCTAGGGCCCTCACAAATCGCGAGGATGGACCTTCAAAGTGTAATGATACGTCCACATTGCAGCTTTAATACATTCATACTCTTTTAAGGCACAATATTTACGTATTTAAAACTTTGTATTTTGAGACCTGATAAGTATCCTAAAGGCCCTTGCAAGTTTTGGGGGGCCCACTACCATGAACGGTATTGAAGGCCCTTGAAATGTGTTTTTGGAACCCATGCCCCACAACACCCGCTACTGCTAGAGCCCTTTCGTTTCCCGGGTGGGGTCTTTTGATTACCAGTCCGCCTCTGTTTCAAATTAGGTTCAATATGCTATTATCAGTGGTGTAACTAGAAATTTCGCCCCCCCCCCCTCCTCCTGCAAGAAACCTTTTAGGGACCTTGTCCTAGCATTATTTCTCACATGTAATTTGAGTCTGATTTATCCACACACTCCTAAAAATACCAACAGCCCCTGATTTATTATTGCAAACATCACTTTTTCAGGGGGAAGTAATATTTCAAATAGTGTTTTCATATTGGTTCTAAAAATGATTTTATCACATGAATGATCCATAAGTTCTAGTTATCCGTATATGCTCAGGTAGTGACGATTCAAGATAAATTTGAAAATTTCACATTCATAATGAAATGGAAATTTTCTTACTTTTCAGTTCAATGTTTGGGAACGGTGGTTGGAACCACACTTGCAGAAGGTAGGAACGATTCCTCACCCTGGTCAGAAAGCTATCTGTAACTCCGTTACAAAATAAAGAGCCCTCTGTAAATTCTCTTTAGTTTCTCCACTGCTATTGTTAATATCATATACTCGCTGAAAGCAAACTACAATTTGGAGGTTCCTTCGACGTTCTCTTGACTTCCTTTGGTCTCCCCATGGAAGCGGTTAATTTTACAATATGTTGTCAATCGTGGCTTCTCTATCCTGCTAATGCGTCCCTCTGAACCAGGGAAAAAAGATGTGAGTGATTAGATAGTGAGAGAAAGAAAGGATAAAACGCTGATAACAGTGCTGACAATTGCGGTGTACATAAAGAATTTTATGACCATACGGTTGCGGGTTGCTGAGGTTGAAGAACGTGGCTTTTTCCCTGATTGTAAATAATGAATGGAAACGAAGGAAATTGTATGGAGAAACCATACTGAATTTTCTCCCGAAAATACAACCCAGGTCGGTATATCATGAAACAGCGCTTCACCCATTGCCAAAGGTAGATTTGGGCAGGATAAGTAACAAATGGAAACGAAGACATATTATTTCCCCTTCGTATTTCTTTCATATTCCATCATTCATAAGTTCATTCGAAAACATTTATTTGGTTTGAAATATTTGTTCACAAGAACGAAGCGCCAAAGATGTCGCCAAATACAAGACTCACAAACACTCTTTGTTGCTAGCTTCCAACTACATTTGTGAGTATTTTGCGCTGTCCCTCTTGTGTGCAATGCGTACAGTGAAGTTAGTTTTGCTTTAGGCGACAGTGTTTTTTAATCTTGTGCTGCATTTTTTATCAATAATTTCTGGAATATTTTTCAGAAGTTCTTTGACATTAAAAAGAACAAACTATAAGATGGCATACACCGTCAAAAGTGGTAAGAAGAAATCTCCAGCATCTCGAAGTAAGTAAAGTAAATATGTTTAATTACTTCGATAGAGTCTCAAGCATTTCTTGGTTCAGTGTTGGAATTGAGGATTTTGTTTGCTTCCAACTTCATTTGAGCACATTATCAAGAATACTTAAAAACAAGTGAGGCGGGTTCCAGTTGGGGGACTGTGTGTATACACAGTCCGACAATTAAGTAATGAGACTGATTTTATTCTGACGAAACAAACAAAAGTAATTGAATAATACCTGTTTATTATTCGAAGTACATCCCTCCTGCATCAATACAACGAGTGGCACGATCACACAAGGAGTGGAATGACTTCTGCAACTCAGTTTGTGGTATGGCCCGTAATGCCGCTGTCAGCTGCTTGGATGTCTTCAACCCTGTCGAAAAGTCGTCCTTTCAGTGGCAACTTCAGCTTAGGGAACAGGAAATAGTCATAGTCACAGGGGGACATATCTGGTGAGTAGGGGGGATGATTCAGCACACACACTTGTTTTGTGGCCAAATATTCCGCAACAAGTACTGCTCGGTGAGCTGGAGCGTT
>JAGDQP010029880.1:0-23033 GCA_022664845.1 Lepisma saccharinum | reverse complement strand
CAAGTTATAATTATATATCGAAATATACATGTTATGTAGAAATAATAAAAATTCATGAAAAACTTTGAAAAAAGTCTTGAAAGTCTTATGAACCAAACAGTACAAAATGTGTTCTGATGTCCAATTAAAAGAAACACTAAAAACAAAAAAATAATAAATTATTCGCACCGCTATTGTAGTGGTATTGTAATGATATAGTTATTGTATTTTAAGAGATAATGTTGGAAAGAAAAATGAATTTTTTAAAAAAATACTAGTGACAAGAATATTACGTCTCATAATAATTAAAAAAACATGTAATACCGATTAACTGATAGTTTACATTTTTCTTAAATTATTTTTCAGGCGATACAACAATTCACGAAGAGCTGACCTTATACACTGCAACAAGAAAGGTATACGGCGCATACTGAAAGTGTTGGGAAAACTCTGACAAACTTTATAACATTGATGTGTTAAAAAAAGACAATGTAATGTATATTAAATCTTACACGCAATAAATATATATAATCAACAACAAGACTCTAATTATTAATGTACAAACATTTACTTGGTATCCTTATGCTATAAATGCAGGGTGTACCATTGGCATCCTTATACTTTACTTGCTATTCGGGGTGGTTTTCGTGATATATAAGTATCCATCTTGTCTCTATCGATTCTGAGACTTTTGGTTCCTTCCGGTGCGTTCCACCTCGAGGAGGGGGTCCTATTTAAAAAAGTCGTTTTTGAAATTTCTTTCTTTTAGGTTAATTCAGTGAGTTATTGCTGCCTCATTTTGACTTTAAATATACAAGTATCCATCTTGTCTCTACCGATTCTGAGACTTTTGGTTCGTTCCGGTGCGTTCCACCTCGAGGAGGAGGTCCGGCGAAATAAATGGATCACAAATGGCATTAGAAGATCATGTCAAAAAATGAAAACACTCAATTTAATAAGCAAACAAAGTACTGACATAAAATTTATTGAGTATTTTAAAAATTACAAGAAGATTTATAGAAAGGTCATAAAGCAAGCAAAAAGTTCCTATTATGACAACCTGATAAATAAAGCAGATAATAAAACAAAAATGGCGTGGAACTTGATAAAACAGGAAACCAACATGAGCAATAAAGCTTCAGGAAATATAGAACTTAAAACAGAAAATAATCAGATCTGCAATGACCCACATGCAATTGCAGAGATATTCAACTCTTTCTTCAACAATGTTGTAGATAAACTCCTTAATGCAAGGCCAAATGCTGCAATGTTTATAGACGAGCCCCATCCAATACCACATGTCTCAAATTCCTTCTTTCTTACACCCACAGATCCTTATGAAATAATTGCTATCGTAAAGAAATTTAAAAACCGTAGTTCTGCAGGGCCTGATGAAATACCTGAGTTTGTAATAAAGAGATGTATACATGCTATTGCTACGCCATTGTCTGATTTAATTAATACATCATTTAATCATGGGCAATTTCCAGAAAATTTAAAGTGGTCACTAATCAGGCCACTACATAAAAAAGGGGATAAACGTAATTGTGAAAATTATCGACCCATATCACTCTCATCTAAATTTTCCAAAATTATCGAAAGTATTATGAAAAAAAGACTATTATCCCATCTGGAACAAAACAAAATTATTTCTAACTCACAACATGGATTTCTAAAAAATAGATCTACTACTACTGCTATCTTAAGTTACATACAAGAAATAGTATCTGCTATTGACAGTAAATCATATCCATTTTCAATATGTTGTGATTTAAGCAAAGCCTTCGATTGTGTTAATCATTCACTACTTTTATCGAAATTGTCTTCCTATGGGATACGCGGAACTACTAATGAATGGTTTTCATCGTATTTAAAAAATCGACATCAGTATGTTGAACTCACATACACGGATCAAAACATGCATAAACAAAAAATATCATCCAAACCCTCCCTTGTCAATTTAGGTGTTCCTCAAGGATCAGTTCTGGGTCCGTTACTTTTCCTGATATACATAAATGATCTTCCATCACATATTGACCAAGGGACTATGGTCTTGTATGCTGATGATACCAACATCATAATTAAAGGCAGTAATGCTTCAGAACTGCAAGATAACATAAATGCTGCTTCCAATAAACTTGAAAAATGGTTCTATCATAATAATTTAATCCTAAATGCCAATAAAACTAATTGTCTTTTTTTCTTTCCTTCGTATACTGCTGTCCCAGCTTATCCCAAATTAACCATAAGTAACACCAACACAGAATGTGTCTCAAGTACTAAGTTTTTAGGGCTATATATTGACAACAAACTAAGTTGGAAAACGCATATAACAAATTTATGTCGTACACTATCAACTAATATCTTCTTAATAAGATCTCTCTCAACTGTTCTAAATAAAAAGGCATTGATATCCTTATATTATGGTACATTTTATTCGAGAGCAAAATATGGTATTCTCTTTTGGGGATCCTCAAGTGGGCTATTGACAGTTTTTAGACTACAAAAAAAAGTTATTCGAATCATTACACACACACATTTACGTGCGAGCTGCAGACAAATTTTCAAGAAATTAAATTTGCTAACAGTTCCATGTTTGTACATATACGAGGTGTTAAAGCTGATAAAAAGTAACCTTGATGGCTACACTACACACTCTGATATACATAGACACGACACAAGAATGAAAAATGATCTTAGACAAATGTCCCACAGAACAAAAATTTTCGAAAGATCACCGCATTACTTCGGTATAGCCCTATACAATAAATTGCCACAAACTTTAAAAAATATTAATGATATCAATATATTTTGTCGTGAAGTTAGGAAAATGTTGACAAACAAAACTTACTATACAGTTGATGAGTACTTGCAAGACTAAATATTATAAGGGTAAAGAAAATAGGTGATAATGAAAGTGAATTATGTCGAAAAACTGCTACAAAACAATTTTCTATGTATTCTATGTAATTTAAGAAAATATGTATTCTTATTATGGACATGTTCTATACCATATGTGCAAATGAGTACAATGTATTGGTCTAAGGAACGCAATAAATCAAATCAAAGTCCTATTTAAGAAAGTCGTTTTTGAAATTTCTTTCTTTTAGGTTAATTCAGTGAATTAATGCTGCCTCATTTTGACTTTAAATATACAAGTATCCATCTTGTCTCTACCGATTCTGAGACTTTTGGTTCGTTCCGGTGCGTTCCACCTCGAGGAGGAGGTCCTATTTAAGAAAGTCGTTTTTGAAATTTCTTTCTTTTAGGTTAATTCAGTGAATTAATGCTGCCTCATTTTGACTTTAAATATACAAGTATCCATCTTGTCTCTACCGATTCTGAGACTTTTGGTTCGTTCCGGTGCGTTCCACCTCGAGGAGCCCAGCAGGAAAATGAAAAATCTTATTTTTCTCAAAAAACATTTATCACTTTTAGCAATTAAATATTATTTTGATAAAAAATTGAAGATCCTTTCTAAATTATTTGTGGATCCTTTTCACTTAAGTATATGAATAAATTTTATTTTTGCCTTTTTTTTCTATTAATGCTCTTGTTTCTTCCATATTAAAATTTAGTTATTACTTTATCATGTACTAGAAATAACAAAACTTAAAACTCTTTTACTGAACGTACACTACAATTGAAACGCTTGAGCTACTCCCATGTGTGTATAAACGACATTTAGTGGTTTGCAACACTAGCGAAATGTGACGTGTCGAAGCCACCCGCTGGGAAAATCGTTTTTAACTTCCGCGACCTTCCAATATTGATAATTGCAGATAAAATTCATTCAGGTTAGCCAAATATGTAAAATTTACCGGATAAACTTATTATTTCGAAAGTGTGTAGAAGTGTTAAAACAAAATATGAGGTTACCGTAGCAATGGTTGACCAAATAAGGAAAATGTCAAGTGTAAACAAGAACTGACGTTTATATAATGATAGCAAAATAGTCATTTTTCTGCGAAACAAATCCCAAGACAGTGTAGCTCGCACATAGGTATTGTCATTGGACAAGACAATACACAAGTATGTTGCACGAGTAGTTGATCAGTTGTTGTAGCACTTGTGAACTACGATTATTCCGGTGTGAATCAATTATTCCATTTAGTGTAGATTGTTCCTTGAAGAGCGAAGGAATAAATTATTTCACTGTACCTAATCGTAAATATCCACGAATATCTTGTATTTGTTGCAACTCAGACTTGTTATTGTACGCTCTGCTATCTTCCAGATCTACTTTATACATTTTTCTGATTGCACAGCGTTTGGAGACTACATTGTTAAACCTGACGGAATTATAGTTTTGAAGCATTATTTAAGTTTGCACGGTCTGAGCCAAAGATGCCTAAATAACTTAAGTGGATGGAACTTGCTGTCGTGTACAAGGGCGCTAATAAGATATATTGCTTTTCTAATGTAAATATAAAGTTTTGTGAATTTTTAGCGTAAGAACCTTACTTTTGCTAAACCTAAACAAGAAATGCATAAGATGTGCTAAGTAGTGAATATTCGAGATGAAAAAAAAATCGTCAATAAAGTCATTTTTGGGACTACTCCTGACAAAGTTATGAAGCATTATTTAAGTTTTCATGGTTTGAGCTAAAGACGCCTAAGGGCCGTAAGAGTATAGAATTTTTCTCTCGTGTACAAGGGTGCTAATGAAATGTAGGTTGCATTTCTAATATAAGCAGAGAAATTAGTTAAAATGGTAGTTCGAAATATTCATTTAGTCAAAAAGAGAGTATTGGGGCTGAATTTAACAAAGTTTTAAAGCATTATAAAAGTATCATCAGTCTGAGCCAAAGATGACTAAAGGCCATAAGAGGATAGGATGTTTCCCTCGTGTACAAGGGTGCTAATGAGATGTAGGTTGCATTCGTAATATAAATAGATAAATTAGTTAAAGTGGTAGTTCGACCTGAGATTAGACTTCAACCTCGACTTAGCCGTCGGACTTGAACCTCGACATCGAGCATTACCGTTTAAGATGACGTTCTTATCTTTTTTTAATATAAAAAGTGTTCGAAAGGTATGCAGAATGCATTGTAATTAAATATGAAACTTATTTTCTTGAAATATAAAATAATAAATTACGAGTAGCGCCCCTGAATGCTGCTCTTCTGCTCCTCCCTAGTTGCGTCCCTGTTATAACTCAGTCTGTTTATGTTGTAAATAAATAAATTCATTTTCCGCCAAAAAATAAACTTCATAATTAAAATAATTGGATAAAAAATGTTTTTGAAGTGCTTACTAAAGTATAAACGTCTCGTTACATTTCTTCCATGAACACAGCCCCTGGATCTGTTCTTCTGTCGCATCTTTTGGACGAAGTTTTTAATACCTCTTTAATACAATAGTTTCCCTGGTTTGATTCTTTGGTAAAGCTCTGGCGCCGAACTGAGCGGGTCCGATTACAATTTGTTTACCTTATTGGTCAACCACTGGCGCTTGGCCTATTACTATTACGGTCACCCTAACAATTTCGAATCATAAAGTGTTAAATAGGAGTAAAGCTAAAGGTTCATCGTACTATTTAGTTGCTTCCAGGTTATGGGCGAGCAGATGGAGTGTGTCATGTGCATCCCGTATAATAAAAAAAAAAGTAACTGGATAAACTAGCCCCTTTTCTCTGTGCCTTGACAATATGTCCGCAATTTATCTAACAAAATAAGCAAAATCCATAACACAAAGTGAAGCTATTAGTATGCTTGCCCATGCCGCCGTGTTTGTATCTGTTGATCTCATCCAGCGCGTATTTAACGAATTAATAATGGCATTGGTTTCCGTAACACTTTTTATATTGTTGGTTATCGATGTGTGTTTGTAGAAGAGGCTGCGTCAATTATTTGTAAGGGAATATAGCGTACATATGGCAAAACGATTCAACAGCTGGCTAATCTAACCGAAACCTTGTCTATATTTGCATTATTTCAGATGCGTGCAATCCTGTATGTGGTGCAAAATCAATGTGTGATGCGCGTACAAGGACTCGCATACGCCCTTGCACAATGTGTGCACTGTCCTTGTACCCTTCCTTGATGTTGCACCACAGTCTGCATGAATGCATTCGGATTAATGAAAATAACATTTAACGCTAAATAGAAGAATGAGCTAATATCAGAAATTGTATGTAGCATTTGGTTTCACCGTTAACATTCTTCGCGTTTTTCCCTTGCGGTACCTTAAATGATGATGATTCTCAGGTTAGGATAGGCATGAATACTGATTAGCAGCCCACGATATTCACTGCACGAAAGTAAAATGCTTTGCATGTGCGGAAGGATGCAATCAGGAAAAGTTGTATCATCCACTCAATGTATATCCAGATTTAACCCTACACCAAATAAATCGTCGCTTTTCAATTGTTTTTTCAATGTCATCAAAAATCCCGATGACAAAATAGAACTATTTTCAAGCGACGAAATATAAAATTTGGGAGATGGTAAAGGAAGCGCGCTCCGTAAAGTGTCCTAGTCCCCTAGTCCTCAATCTCTAATGTTTAAAATCGAGCTCCATAGCTCAGTGGTAAAGCGTTGGCGTGGCATTCAGGAGATCGTGTGTTCAATCCCAGCGGCTGACCATCCTTGCTGAAGTTTTCCATAGTTTTTCCTCAGTCACAATAGGCAAATGCCGGGATGGCACCTTCAACATAGGTACTGGCGGACACATTTCAGAATACCGGCCTGAGCCTTACATGCCTAAAGCCAACAATAAAATTAAAAATTTCTTTGGGTTAAAATTGTATGGAATGGGATTATCAACTTGTAACATTTCTTGCATGAAGGGGTGGCATATTCAGTTATCTCTCATCTGTATAGCTAGTGTTCGATTTGTGGAGTTTCCACAGAATGAAATTTTCGGAAATCCGGAACTACGATGATATCTCGAAAATCAAAGTCGGTGTAGATTTTTGCAAAGAGGCTGAAACAGTGATTCCGCCAGACCCCCTTCTAAGGGTTCCCCAAATTCTCGATAACACCCACAACTTTAACATTCTTAGGGTCTAAAATCGATAGAAACTGTGTAAAACTCTACGTACTCCCTCCCAATTTTGACTTTACACCCCCCAAACTGAAAATCCTGGCGGAATCCCTGGGCTGAAATACAAGCTAAGCCACTACCAATCGAACACTACTCATTGCCCAGAAATGTATTTTTATACTCCTTGGAAATTATCGGCTTAAGTACATCCAAAGGAATTTTGCATTACGAAGACAAACATAAAGCGCGATAGAGAGTAGTGATTTTGAAATTCTGTGGAAATAAATATAGACAGTGAATAATGTTCTTTCTCTCACATTTTTAATGAACAAATACATTCTTTTGATCGCGGTCTTGTTAGAACTACATCGACCTTCCGCTGAATGTAGAAAAGGAACGTTGCAGAAAGAGGTGTGGACATTGTTTTATGCGTTAACATTTTTCTTTTGAAACCAAACAGTTGCCACTCCAAAGTACTTGTACTTTAGAAACGTTTTAATTTTCATGAACGATCAGAAAGTCCCTTAAATCATTACGGTTTCAAAATACCACACAAAGAGCAGAGGAAAGCATTTACTTGTTTCTTTTTACTGCAGTCTGCAAGTCACAACTACACATGCGCACTTCTGTCTCCACAGCGTTGCCAACCGATTTTTATCACTGGTAGCTACTAAGAAGTCGCGTGCAAAACAAGCTACTAAGTTAGTAGCTTCCGTTTCTCAGTGTCAAAAGTTAGTCCGGCGTTAACAAAATATTAACTAGTAGTCATGCAATTATCTACTTACTAGCTACTTTTTCTGATACGGCTGCCTAAGTCTACTTTTTTTCGTACTTACATGTTTTGCGTTCGTCGGTATCTATGTTCCAAGGGCATGACTATTACATTCTAATCCCATCACAGAAACCTTTTTAATACAAAATAATTTCAGCTGAATAGAATAACATACCAAGACCTTGGACTGTTTCTCGTTCCTACTAAAAACACTGCGGTGGACTTGGGATGTTTTGCAATTCAGGTCTTCAGTTGAGTCATAGTTCTTATTTTCGTTACGAGGAGCACGTAGGGAAGATTTCTTGTGACTTTCTAGCATAAGTATGTATTTGGGTGGGAGGGGGTGAAGTGAGAGTATTTTACATATTTTCCGCGGGAACAATTCAAGACTGGAGGTTCTTTGTCCTCTTCGTACCAATGAGGCAATGGTATAGAAGCTTCCCACCAGTGACGGCTAATATACGCATTCGGCTATAAATAACTACGCATTCTTGAGTGACCACTTACTCGTGTGCTCCATTTGCAATAACGGGTCTGCAAAATTTCTGTGTTTAAAGATTTGAAAGAATTTGAACAAGTCGTGAGAAAGGGTAATCTAGGAGCCTCTAGAAAGCATAAAGAGTGGTTGTTTATAGTATTAACTGTCTGAATTTGCGATCCCACGCTTTCCCCTAGACAAGCATTTTAGTTTACTGAGGAAACGGCGATCCGCTGCGTTCCCTCCATTTTCAGCACTGGGTCCTAGTTTGGAAACCAAGGAATGAATTAACACTTAATAATTAAGCTTTCACTGAAACTTGTATTTATCTATCTTCGGATTAATTCTTGATAACCATCTTCTAACTTCCTCTACTATCATGGTTAAGTGTTTTGTTACTTGTTTTTAGCTTGCCCACATCACAATACGCTTTTCAAATTTTGTATAATGCTCGCAATGTGCTTAATAATAATATGTACATTTAACGTCATTTTGAAGACATTAAAAATTAGATTCAAATTCAAATTAACGTCGTCATTAGTTGGTATGGAGATGAGCTCTAGAGAAGAGCTACGAAAGAACGCGATATTGATTTAACCGTATCATCTGACGAGTCTTATTCTATTTATCCTGAATTTTGCCTAATGATGTACGGGCCGAAAAACAACTGAAATTTTCAAGAAAGCATGGATTTCTCCCTCTACGAGTTAGAAAAGAGGTTTTAATATTTTCATTACGAATATCCACTTTTTCGCACACCTAAAGCATTTCTGGTTTCGGTTAAGTAAAGTTAAATTTGTTAAAGTGATGAATGTACAACAAACCTTGTGCGAATGCAATTTCTCTCATTAGTGTTCTTGTAATCGAGAGATATTTTGTTTTTCTTAATGCAGTGGTTAGGTAGATTGACCTGATGTACACAATTACAGTAGTAACTCGTAAGTTGATTTTGTTGTGTATGAAATATGCCATTTTTCTGTCATTTAAGATCAACTTTCACATAAAGAAATGTCTTCCTTCATCGAAGGGAATTCTGCCATTTATGATGTAATAAATTAGGTGAAAACGACAGGTGATACATATTTCATAGAAACCCATAAAGAGAGGTAATATGTATTTTTAAATAACTACAAATTTCTTTCTGGCTTCCAAGAAGTTTGTTAACTCACCGCTAGATGTCCCTGAACTCACTAGCTTATTTTCTTAAAATTCCTGGTAAGTTCTGCGATTGGTTTAAATATGGCAGTCCGAACAAATCATAGGTTTTAATTTATCAGGATCTCTAAAAAAAAATGAGTTGAGAGTCATCTAGCAGCAAGGCAAGAAACTTCTTGGAAGCCAGAAAGAAATGTGTAGCTATTTTTGAATACTCTATATGCTTCAATGTTGCTATATATGTATCTTTTCTTCTGGATTCTGATTATCATCAAGCTACTCTTATCAAGAAATATCTGAAAATAAATTATCAATCAATGTCAGAAACATCATTTAGCACTGTTGAAATATAATATCACTACACCACCCTGAATCTGTTTACGGTTGAAATAGGTTTGTTATTTCTATGAGAAATAGTTTATTTACATAAAATATACAAACATATATACTTACTTTTGTAAAACATATTTTTTTTTTAATATTTTACAATTATTTTACTTATGTTGAACATTTAGCTATTTCATTAAACATTAAATCATATCATTACTCCTCGAATAGAAAAAATAAGGATTTTGTTTTCAAAGTAGCATGAAAAAATTTAAAACCCTACCTTTTCCCGGAATTTTAACATTACTAATTATGCCTAGCCACAAGATGCAAATATACACGTTTATCTTAAAAGCTAATTGTTACTTTTTTTAATTTCCAGATCAATAAATGCAAGCGCAAATGAAACGCGGTAGCATAAAATATTCTTTTCAACTGACCATGATATAGGAACGAAGTGAGTGTGCAACGAAGATGTCTTTTGAAATAGTGACTGTTACTCTAAATGAGAAATCACCAAGTGGAGCAGTTAGTAGTAATGAAAATTATAATTCTGATTCTTCCGATAGTTCAGACTATATTTCTACATCCTTTATTATTGAAAATCAAGTAAGCTTACCTTTGCACTGTTCAGAATTCAGCTCTGGATCTCAACACCCTACAAGTGACGTATCACTAACGAGAGAAAATCGTGTTAGAAATGTAGAGGTAAAACCTGTTATTGGTAGTTTAATTCCTGAAAATATTGCTTCAGCTAAAGCTCACGAGTCGATTATTGACATAAAATGCAAGGATTTCAACACAAATATTGAAGAGATTTCAGAATTGTCAAATCAACCCTCAGAGTATGGTGTACCAAATTCAAAGAGTACGTTTGATAATCAACGGGAGATCCTGTTTGATGACCACAATTCATCTGACGTAATACCAGAAAGGTAGGTACTCTCTGAATTTATAGATATTGAACGTAGTTTATATTTACTGAAAATAACGGTTTCAAATACACAAAGGACGAGATGTGTTGTTTTAGCCCATTATGCATTGTACTGAAGAAATATATGCATTACGTTATGTATAGTTGATAAATTTTGGAATTGAATTCTCAAGGAATATCCTATATAGAGAACTCTTGTTCTACCGCCATATAGAGTATTCAGGAGAAGCCAGACACGGTATATAGCTCGAAACTGCAATGTTGCTCCAAGTTGATTTGAAACGTTTGATAACAACATTTTTCAAATAGTACGCTAATAGCATAGACGTTTGCATCAAGTTCGCACGTGATATGATTCTAGCTTGATATGTCAGTTACTTTATGTACTTTAAGTAAACGTGCTGCCAACCTTCAAGTGCAAATATGTTACTTGATAATTTGATGCAGAATTACTGCAAACGTACCAAGCGCGACATTGCACGCTTACTTCCCTCCACCAAGTATGTCAGAACAAACTTATTGCACTTTGCAAACTGCCAACTAACACTTGTTTCAAGTTTAAATACGCTTGCAAATTACCCTTTCAAGCTGTTTGCAAAGTTGCATATTTGACGTGCCGAACTGGTTGCAATCCTATTGCAACTGTTCTATGCTATTAGGGTATTTTCTAAGACTACTTAATGCGCAGTTTGTTATGATAGCATATTATGTCTTGTGTTACGTCGTTTCTGTTTGACCTCGTAGAAGTTACATTATTAACGACGTGTTTTCAAACCATTGTATTCGTTTCTACATCCATTCTACATTAGTACAGTTTGTTACTGATTGTCTGTCACCTTGAATTTTAGACTTTACATGTTCAACAGTCAGTATTATTAATTTGATACGATGAGTATTCTAGAGGACTGAATGAATACTAGCTATTTTCACATTTCAATCGTTTATTTTTATTACCTATAGTAAAAGTTACGTGGGGAGTAAATACCTTTGTTTATATTGTGTCTTCTATTTCATGGTTAATCCTCGTTTGGAATGATAGCGGAAACTTTTATATGTTCGATGCTTTAATCAAATTGACTATTTTAACTTCGTCACCTTGCTTCCACTTCTTAAACTTCAAATATAGTGCTTGAACAGATGCTGTGAAAACCTCAAATTTCTCTGGCCAGTGAAGTATCAAAGCCGATAACGAAAAGTCCTTCTTAATTTCGGCTCTTTAAAACTGCAGTGGTATGCATCTCTTCAAGCGGAGAGACGTTCCAACAGCAGGAGCGCAATCACAAAAAATGTCGACAAAATATTCCAAGTTTCTTGATTACTATTTAGCCCAGCAACGTAAAATCTTAATAGGTATGTGAAATTATGCCAAACTAGAAGAGAACCATGTCGCAAAGCTTTCACTTTTGGAACCTTCAACTATGCAGTGTATTGTATGGGTGATAATAACTTTATCATGCTTTCTGCAACACTGTTCTTGGATTAGTGAAGTACAGACCAGTAAAAAAACTGGAAATTAAAAGAAAGAGCCCTTGAAAATTGTTTTTCTTTTTTTTTCATGAAGCAAAAGTCACTGCTTTTTGCTAACAATTTTTAAATTGCTTTTTCATCACAAATATTTACTGTTTAACATATATTTTGTACATTTCACCAACTTCAGTTAATAATTTAACGAAAGTAACAACTTCAGAGTTTAACAACCTTTTAAGAATCGTATATTTTTAAGGAAAGATGTTTTCTGTATTTTTGAATTTGATAATGAAACTATAAAAGCTAGCTAAACTATAGTTGAAGATATGCCAACGATTGATTGCCTTTTCATTAGAGAATAGTATAGAGAATTTACAACGCACTTTATTTTCTGAGAATAGAATGACAAAATCCAGGAAATAAAATGTTCCATGTACAAATACATTTCTTGATCGTTTGTAGAGGTTTGATCTGCAAAAGAACAAGATAAACAAAATTACTCTTACCAATTTATTGTAATTTAGAATAACATATATTCTGTTCAGGGTAGCAAATTAAAAGTTGCTCTATCGATGGCATACTTCTATAATATACAATGCGTTCTAAATTTATTCGAGTTCTTTTATATATATTTGAGGTGACATTGTTATCGGTTTTCTACATATAAGTATACTGGTACTTAAAAGTAGTTGCTCTAGAAGTCCTTAAAAAGTATAGTATTTAATTGTGAAATCATTTTCTTGGAATATAATATTCTATACAACTCAAAATAAGTTGTAGATATTCACACGATTCTCCTACTTCACCCAGAAGCTCTTCAAACAGGCTTGCCATATTTATGGGAAACTGTGCATTTTAACTATCCACGAATGATCAGGTAATGTTAGATGACCCAAAAGTTTATTTTTTTCAAGGTACCACGAAAAGTTGGAAAAGCCGTTCCTTCCCTTTATTGACGTTCAATTTTCCAGTTTTTCAAATTTTTATCTGGGACTTACGTTCAACACCAAAGTCCCGTTTTCCGGAAACTATTTTAAGTTGGACTTCATTTATACTTCCGGCCTTTAAGCATTTTCTCTGAGGCCGATGAACTTTATTGCGACGTGTTTGAATACTTTGAATCCTCACACATCGCCGGTGAAACACACAGACGTGAGTGATTTTTATCATTTGTAGGAGAGCAAGTGTAGTCAGTTTTTCCATTGTTTTAATTGCTTTTCAAAATATAATGTATTTCAGAAAGTAAAGAAATATTTCATAATTACATACGCCAGGCTGTGAAATAGAAGTACCGGTTTTCAACAGCTTCCTGCTGATATAAACGCGAAGTCGAATTTCGCTACTAATGATTTGTTTTTATCGGTGATAATTAAGCTTCACTGTCATTGTAATAGATTAAGTGACTGCATATTCTTGATCTGAAACTTTCGACATCTTTCTTTCTGTAGAAGTGTGCGTTTTTTGAGGATGATTGACTTCCGATAAAACAAAACAGCAAGTTAGCACTTATTCTTGCATCTTTCTTCTAAAACTAGTTATTTACTTCCTCATGTTTTGACCACACAGCTATATACAAAGAGAATTACTAGATTGAAAATATCAGCGTATTTAATTTTGTCTTCGGAGAAATATCTTGCTTCAGCAGTAGATCATTATGTTAATTTTTCTCATAGTTTGAACTTGGTGATTTATTCATACTTCCATATTTCAGCTAAGAGGAAATGAGTAATAAATCTCAGAGTTTACCACGATCTTTAAGCAATTGATTTGAGAGACATCTACCGCGTGACACTATGTACACATTTAAGAATGCAGGTTACTTCTCGGTGTACTGTTATATGTGATTTACTTGTCTAGAGGTATAGTTACAATTTTGTGAATACGTCACAGTGCCCAGCAAGTCAACCGACGGCTTCAGTTGGTCGTCGAAAGTCGGGCCCACGCCCTCAAAGCCCGACGACTAAACGCCACTTACGGATCGGCGTCGATCTTCCTCCAAATATTTCCCGAAGTCAGGACCTCGTCTAACCCGGACTGCAGCCCGACCAAAATTCCATTTTGGTCGGTATTTGAATTGCTGGGTGGGGTGTTTGAAAATCCTGATTTATTTCTCATCATAGTGATACAATGTGTTTCCAAGAAATCTATACCTTTACCATCTACATATAGATTGAATGTTGGAACTTACGTATTATATGATTTTGAAAATTTTAGATAAATGAGTCTAATAAAAGCAGTGCCCCAAGTTATTCTATGAAATATTTGTGGCTGTCCATGGGTTTATTAAAGGTTACATTGTCCTTTAATATTTTATTACCTTTGCTCACTGTCTGTACTGTCATGGCCAAAATAATGTTCACATGACTTTGTTATACACGATTTTTCTCTAAGCCTACCCATGGCGAGAGTGGGCTACTTCCGCTTTAGTAAACCGCCATTTTAATTCCAGTGACCTGCTGGAAGACGCAAGTATTTTACGCTCTTTTTTACTATGATGCACTAAAACTGGATTCAACCTACTTTTGTAATACATGAAATGTAAACAATGAAACAGAGTAGTAGACATACATGCAACCAGATCCCGTGGAAACATCGACATAAACACATAACAATATGCTTTTAGTCAGTATTTCCACTTTCATACGAAATCCAGGCGGATCACAAGCTACAAAATGCAGGTTACAAGATAAATTTGGGGGGGCGGGGTCTTAAGATATTTTACTTCCTGCTTTACACAGTTCCTGTGAGTGAGTGGTTGGTAAAGATCGCTGACTTATAATTAAGGGATCCCGGGCAGGAGTTTGCTTCAAATAATTTTACCAAGGGCTCGGAATAGAAGAGTTATAACTATTCAACACAAGTTTCAGAACAAATCTATTCAATTAAGATTTTCTTAATCCCGATGTATTATGTTTCTGAGACGCTAGATGGAACCCGTATCGACGACTTTTACACCGCCTGCTGCTGGTTTTCGGAACTGTTTCCAAATTGTTCGCGGCAGTGCTGTTAGCTAATATAAGAAAAAGTAATACAAGAGAAGTTGTCCTTCTACTTGGCTCGGTCATTTTCAATTTACTACCAGATGTTCGGAAAAGTGTGTGAGGGGGAGGTGGGATTTTAGGGCCACGGGCTGCTTTCTCCTTCCTTACTTCTTTCGTGTCTTGTCTTCAGCGAAAATCTGTCTGTTGTCTACAAGGCCAGACGCACAAAAATAAAATCCCTTGCGTGTGTTTCCTGCAAAAGCAATGAAAGAAATCGCATCTTGCAAAGAAAGAAATAAAAAAAAACGGCCACAGCCTGCGTGGTCTTCTGACTATGGCGAATTTTGAACTGCATTTGGAGCAATTTGAACAGTCCTAATTCCAACCATAGAATCAGGTTTTGGCTCAGGCTGGATGAGTGATGATGAGAATGAAGAAAGTGGGAGGAAACAGGAGAACTCCAAAAAATCCCACGCATACGGTTTTTGTCCACCACAGAGCTATCATGGCATGAGCAGAGATCGAACCGACAACCTCTAGCACCAGACCAAAGGTCTGCGCTCTAGCATTGAGCCAGCGCATCCCCAATAATATTTAGTTCACTCCACGGCTAAAGGAAAAGTCGCAAGAAATGGCCTGAATCAGCTTTACCAGGTGTATCGTGTGCGATACGCACGCGCCGTGAATGGCGTATGGGGGATGTGGAGGCAGCGCTCCACATATTCTGGACCTACGGTACGAAGTGAGGTGGTCAGTCTTACGCTCGACCGCCTTTACCTTCCCAAGGTGCCCAGGAGTATCAAGGACACTCTGGTACTCAATTTGATAGGGGACTGAGTGCACCTCAGAGCGCCAGACATGAGAGCACGATTTAAAAAAATACCCAGCGTCCTGGCCGGGATTCGAACCCATGCTGCTGGATTTGTAGTGAGACGCGCTACCACCTTAGCCACGACGATTCATATAATTGAAGATATTTCATATAATATAATGGGTTAAGAAACAAAAATGTCAATTCTGAGTAGTTTTTTTTTTAACGTGTTCTATATTATACTCCACATAACATATGAAGTTCTGAATATGCGGTACTACTCTTGTCGGTATTACACCACTATCTTGTAAGGAAACTAAGAACTATTTCGGGGATAACTGCCTTGACAGAATGCGAGTCAAAACATGGAGAAGTTATTTTCGCCCAAAATGACAGGCGGTATTGTAAAATTGGCGACGATATGTAACGGACGACGATAGTTGACCTCGAAGTAATAAAAAATAATACCATTTAAATGAGGGAACAGAGTAATTTTAATGGGCATTTCTTTCGGAAAAACTAGTTTTTTGTATAAAGAAGATTTTGTTGCTTAGTCAATTATATATTTCTGCTCTTATAATATTAAGTAATAGTGTTATTGATAGTCGAGTGCAATGACTCGATTCTGAATACCTGAATGATTGACTGAATGAATGGGGGCTTACGTTGTACATTATTTGCTATTATATGCACAGTGCGATACGTAAGGCTTGAGTATTGGCAGTGATATAGGCCAAACGTGTGTTAAAATCGCTCCCGAAAAAGTGCAAATTTTCGGGGGAGAAACGCAGAGAATACAAACTGTAAGTAGCAAACTTTATTAAACTATACAAGAGGTACATTTTGTGAAGGTGGCATATGTGTCCGATTTTTCCTTGAGGAGTTATTGGACTTTTAAAATTCCCATGCTATTCTTATGGGAATAATATAGACGATAACACGTTGACAGTGAATGAAGCCGCATATACTGGGTGAATTAACCGAGGATTTCCGGCAACCTTGAAGCAACTTCTGTTGCTAAGTGAAAATAAAACTTAGTACTGAACTACCAAAATCATCCTAACTTCTGAGTGCATGTGCATGGTTGAAATGGAAGGCTAAAGTGGGTATATCTCCGGGACCATTGAGGATGGGGTGCTGATGTTTGGGGGGTTAATGACCTCGCCCATGGGGGTCACTGACCCCACTACCCACCCCTTCCCCAAAATGCTTTCTGACTAGAATCTGACAGAGAACATTTTGGGGATAGTCTACCCGGGGGGTTACTGACCCCTCCACCCCCGCCCCATTTTTTTTTTAAATATTTTTTTTATTTTATTTTTTTTTATTTATTTTTTTGCGGCCTACCCCTCTGAATGTTTCCCATCTTTCGGACTAACCCCCCCTCACCCCCACCACCTGGGAATTTGGGTCATTTGGCCTCCTGGATGTTGGTTCCCCTGAATCGTGTTCCCGGGGAGTACCATTATTTGTTGAATTTTTTGCGAGTTTTTCGGTGACTGAGTGTGTGTGTTCTGATTTCGAGATGTCCGATAGAGCGAAGAGAACGAAAACGAACAGTTTCGATTATCTGGACATTACAAAGACAGGACTTTAAAAGCTCGAAAACGAGTGGCGATCTGAAACCGGTTCGAGTGATACGGAAACTAATCCAAACAACCCGTTCCGCCTTAAGCTTTTGGAAAAGATAAAGAAAAAAGAACTAAACCCAAATAAAATGAAGTCAGCAAAAGAAGAAAGAGAATTAAAAGACGAAATTGTTGAGGAAGTATACGCGGATTGGGAAAAAGCCCAAAAGGAGGAGGCAACAACATCAACAGCAACTCCAACTCCGGGGCTAAGAAGACACAGAAGAGGGGCCATGGACCGTGAGGAAGCGGCAGAAGAGCAAGATGAGGATGAACTTAAGATGAGAGTAGCCTATCTAGAGGGAAGAATAGAAGAACTTGAGAAAAACAATGAAAAACTCACAAGAGAGAATGGAAGATTAAGAGAGCAGGAGTTAAAACTAGTAATATGGCAAACAAGAGTGGAAGAAAGGGAAATAGAAATTGATAAGCTAGATAAGGAAATCAAAGAACTCAAACAACAGGCAATAGACGGAAGTGTTAGGATTAAGGAATTGGAGGTGATGAACCTTCAATACGAAGGAAGAAAGCAGGAAATAGAAGAAAAAATGGAGAAGATGAATGAAGAAGTAAAAGCATTATACACCGAAAACGGCAAACTGAAATTTGAGAGCTCCAAAAAAAGAGAAATTACTACACCAACCTTTGCGGATATGTTAAAAAAAGACAGCAAAATTCCCGAAAAATCTAAAATGATAGAAACTAACAAAAGAATCAACAAGCCGGCAATCATAATAAAACCGAAGGAGGGAGAAAGCATCAAGGATGTCAGAATGAGACTGACAAGGACAGTGGACCGGAACGACAAAATCAATTTCGAGATGATTCAGACAAGATCAGCCCTGGTTCTGCAGATGGCATCATTGCAGGATGAAGAGAAATTAATGAAGCATCCAGGGATTCTAAAAAATTTTGACATGGTAAGCAAAAAAGAAAAACTAAACCCGCTAATGATCATTTACGGGATTCCAACAGAAGTGGAGGAAAAAACAGTAGTAGAAGAGTTAATTGAGAGAAATTTACAGGAGACAACGGAAGAGCAGAAGAAGTTAATCAAGCCAAAATTCAGAACCGGACCCAGAAATCAGGACAGATATCATTTAGTAATTGAGGTACCAAGATCTGTAAGAGAGATTCTTTTTAGAAGATCCAGGATCTACATAGGATTCGAAGCAACAAACATCAAGGATTACTTGGTTGTAACCACTTGCATGAAGTGTTTTAATTATGGACATATATCAAGATACTGCAAGGAGGATGAACGATGTGGTAACTGTGGAGAAAAAGACCATAAAAAACAGGACTGCAAAGAACAAGGGAAAAAGACGTGCGTTCCATGTTACATACGTAAGAAAAAATGTGGAGCGAAAACACAACAAGAATGTCAAACTTACAAAATACAGTTGCAACGTACGATAGATAAGTACGACTACTATGGATAGTGACTCCACAAACTCAGAAAAAAGTGAAAAGAAAACAAAAAAAAGGAATCCTCCATGTAGACGGAAACGAAACATAGAAAGACTATTGGAATATAATAACAATAAGAAAATAAAAATAATGAATAACTGGATCACAGAGAGCAACGCAAAATATGTGAATGAATTTTTTAATCTTAAACCTGGTTTTATAAAACTTGATGACAAGGATCAAGTAATATTACATTTCATAAATCCAAAACTACAAACGTTTCCCAGGGGCTTTGCCGAATTGGTCGCGCTAACACATGATAATTTCGACTTAGATGAATTTGAAAACCTTGAAATAGAAGTAAAAGAAAATAAATTTCTCCAAATTTATTATAGCGAAACCAGATACGGAAGTAGAATATTACACATTAAATCGTCCAGGGAAGATTTCATGGATGATCTGGATTTGCTCCTAGACCTATTGTCAACAATTAAAGGGAACGCTAGAAGAAAAATTACAATACCAGCAATAGGAATGGGCCTGTGGAGAGTTTCTCCAAGGGAAGTTCTGAGAAAATTTAATGACTGGGAAAGAAGGATAGAAAGTATAGGATTTGAAATGAAGCTTACAGACAATAACATTCTTAGAATAATGGAAGAAGAACAAAGGAAAATAAAAAATGAAGAAAATAAAGACCGAATTGGACTAGAAAACAATGAAGAAAAAGTCGAGACCCCACAGGAAAAAGAAGAAGCACAAAAAACGGATCAGGAGGAAATAGCAGAAGAAAACGAAGAGGAAATGGAGTCAATATTCGATGAATTGGAAGCAACAATCGGGGAAGAAATATTAAACAAAAAGAAAAGAGGCTGGAGATCATGGATCCCTAGACTCCAAAAAAAGAAGCGAAAAGTTAAAGAAAAGATGTCAATAAATGAAGAAGAAACAATAGACAAAACAAGAATGGAGTTATATAGTACTCAGAAACGAGAGGACACGGACGTAGAGAGAGAACCGGCAGAAATAGAAACCCAACAGAAGAACAAATTTGATCCTAAAACTCTGTACTGCAACCTACAATTGGAATATAACCTATCAAGATTGGAGGAGCCGAATAACTTAACGGCTGCCTTCAGAATAATCGTCAGAAACTTACACCTACAAGGAAAAACAATAACCTTTCCGGTTATAGATGAGGTTGATAAAATAAACCTTAGATCAAATGGAATTACAACAGACCCAAAAGACCTGTTGCAACTTATCGATAGAATCTTCGAAAGAAGAGAAGAAACCTTTCGGTTGGACAGCGTATACAGGCAATTTGTAATGGCCTACGGCAGGATAGCGTTTAATCCTGCAGAGAAGTTCCCGGCGTGCTACGTCCACACCAGGCAACCCTGAAATGCTTAAGTTGGCTCAATTAAATGCAGACAGATCTAAATTAGCATGTAGTGAAATAAGACAATGGTGTGAACAAGAAGATGTGGACGTGGCATGCCTGCAGGAGCCTTACACAAGAAAAGGTAGATTGCAAGGGATGCCGGCTGGGGTCATGCAGTTGTTGCCTGTAGATGAAAACCCCATGGTGGCAAAAGTAATATTTAATAGGGATATTGAAGTTCTGGCACACACTGAATTTAATGATAAATGGACACAATGTGTGGAACTAAATTTTAAGAAAAACAAATTAATTATAGTTAATGTTTACTGTCAGTTCTCTCTCCCTACTAATAATTTTATACTTAAATTAGATGATATATTAAATAAATTCAATAATAGATGCATGTTAATCTTGGGAGATTTGAATGCGAAATCTCCGCTCTGGCACTGCCCCAGAATGGACGAAAATGGAGAGCAGTTCGAGGATCTAATACAACAACACAACTTAAATGTGATAAATAGGGACGGCCAACCACCAACTTTCAGGGGCAGGGCCGGAGCGGAATCAAATATTGACGTAACAATGTCTAAGGGAAGTATTTACAATAATGTATTAAATTGGAAAGTAAATGAAGATGTTACTACGAGTGCACACAACGTCATCAGTCTGGATATAAACTACAATCAACAAACCACTGAAGAAAAAGACGAAGATGAAACAATGAAATATCAGATTAAGAAAATAAACTGGAAAAAATTCCTAAGAACTCTGAAATTGCCTCAAATAAATAACAACTGTAATCTGAACGAATTGACAGAGGGTCTGGAGCAGGCCACAATTAGAGCAATCAAGGAATCAATACCTATACATAAAAAGAAGAAAAAGAAGAAAGATGCTCAATGGACCGAAGGCATGGAAAGACTAAAACGAAAGATGAGAGCAGCAAGAAAAAGTTATAGAGCAGCTGGAAATCACGAGCTCAGGCAGGAAAGACTCAGAAAATATAGGGAAGCCAAGGAAACATTTGAAAAAGAATTGTTTGAATATAGAAAAAGAACATGGGAAAAATTCGTCGAAGAAAATCTTAGTCTGGATCCGTGGGGTAAACCATATAAATTAATAATGAAGAAAATAAAAACCAAAAGTGCTTACAATACGTTAAAGAATGACAATAATGAGTACACCAAAGGATGGAAAGACACCATTGAATTATTATACAAAAAGCTATTTCCAGATGATATTGAAGATGAAGATAATGAACAAAACGCAATAATCAGGGAGAATGCAAAAACATACAACGTAAACTTTGAAATAAACAATGAAGAATTAACAGTAACAAACGAAGAAGTAGAAATAGCAATCAAAAGTCTGAAAAACGGTAAAGCCCCGGGTCCAGACGGAATTAAAAATGAAATTTATAAACAAAACAAGGAACTGTGGATACCATATCTATCAAGGTTATTCCGCGAATGTTTTAAACAAGGAGTCTTTCCAAGCTCGTGGAAGAAAGCAAAATTAGTGATCCTACTGAAAGGAGAAGATAAAGATAAGACAAACCCGAAGTCCTACCGTCCGATTTGCCTTTTAAACGTTGTTAGCAAAATTTTCGAAAAAATTATAGCAAAGAGAATTAACGAAAAAAGAGAAAATCTAGAAGATTGCAAACTACAATTTGGATTTCGAAAGGGCAAATCGACGGAAGACGCAATCAACCAGCTATGTGAGAAGATAAAGCAAATACGGACTGAAGACTGCAAGTATATAATGGGTATCTTCTTCGATATATCAGGAGCATTTGATAACCTCTGGTGGCCTGCTCTATTAAAAGAACTAAAAAATCTCAGGATACATCCAGACATATGGAAACTTGTTAATAACTATTTCATAAATAGAAAAATTGAAGTCAACACGGCTGATGGCGTTGTGTGGAAGGCGCCCACAAGGGGCTGTCCCCAGGGGTCGGTCCTAGGACCCATTTTCTGGGACATAACATTCCAGCCATGTCTGGAGATGCTAAGTAGACTGCAAGAGGTGGAAACTGTGGTAGGGTATGCGGACGATCTGGCGGTCGTACTAAAAGGTAGTAGTAGAACTAATATGGAACAAAAAGCGAATACAATCGTCAACGAAATGGTAACGTGGTGCAGCAATAACAAATTGACTATCTCAGCAGAAAAAACAAAGTATGTATTATTTAAAGGAAAGCTAAATTATAACAGGGGACCCATAATCAAAATTAATAACAAATCAATAAAAAGAGAAAAACATTATAAATATCTGGGCCTTATAGTAGATGAAAAACTAAATTTTAGGGAACATACAACAAATGTAACGAATAGAGCAATTAAAATTACCCATAAACTTATAACAATTGCCACAAATGAACTAAAAATACCAACAAAAATTATAAGGCTGTACCACGACCAAGTGATTAGAGCAGTAATGTGTTATGCCGCTAGTGCCTGGAGCTACCGGATGGACGATATAAAACAATCTCAAATAGTGAACAGAGCCCAAAGGCAATTGCTAATAAGGCTAACTGGAGCCTATCGAACCACTCCGGTGGAAGCACTTCAGGTAGCGACCGCAACCCTGCCGATGCATCTTCAAATTAAACAACACGGAGCCATGTACTGGCTGAAAAAAAACAACAACGACAAAATAAGAGAAATCATACGTACGGAAATCAACAATAAAGAAGAACTAACAAGGGAAATAGTCCG
>JAGDQP010029879.1:0-23033 GCA_022664845.1 Lepisma saccharinum | reverse complement strand
CTACACATTACATTAATTGGGAGCAACTGACGACGTATTACCATCGGGATAATCAGCAAAACATGGACATCACAAGCAGCTAAATTCGCTTTCTATTTGAACTTTGACCCGCCATAACCTTTTTATTACTGGAGCTCTGCAGCTAGGATTTCACAGGTGTACTACACTCGTCACTAGCTTCAATTTAAGGTATCACTTGATGAGCAACTCAATTCCTCACTTCGGGTACTTTACTTGTGAGAGGTGGTGGGTGTCTCCGTCGGTATATTATATGTGAATGTTAAATACAAATTAAGTAAAACATGTAATGATAATACATAAGTGTGTGTAGTGTGTATATCATGCGGAAATTACATATAACCAAAATGTCCTCTATCATTGTGATGAAAACGAATGACTGGCTACCCAACTTCTTGGCACAACAATGGTTCATTTTTCCTTCATGTGGAAATTTCGTTTCAACAGAATATTTTGATGAAATTTGTGGTACAGCTCCATTGATCTTCCCCTGGACTTGTCTAGATTCGCTTTATCTCCCTTTTCTAGTATATCAATATACTTCATAAAAATCATAAAGAAATTTAAGATTCTTACAACTTTCGGGAGTCGGCATCCTGTAGTACTTTACAAGGGACCAGCTGCCAAGTTAGTTATACTGGTTATGTGCTGCATTTCCAAGTTCAAATGCTGCATCTCCATGTACCATTTATATAAACCAGTATTCTAGTATTTAATGTTTTTGAAGTAGACCAAAGTTTGGTGATCTGTCTGAATGACAACTCGATGTCCTAGTGAAATATTTCTTCAATTCCGGATGGCCTTCACTACAGCCAACTTCTCAGTTTCTGTTATGGTCTATCGGGGACGGCACATCTGTTTTCAAAGTACACGACTTAGACATCAACTTTTTGAAAATTTTAAAGAGAAGGCACAGCCTCTTGGATTACAGTAATTTGGGTGTAGTCTGTCTTTATTTGTAAGTATTAGTTGTTGCAAGTGTTACAGCCTTGGCACTCCTAACTACATATAAGATAGGAAGTCGGAATTAGTAAAAAAAAAATCATGGCTAATGACACTTTTGTTTTGATTATATTCCACTTGGCTCAAAAATGGTCTACATCAACAATTACATAGTGGCCTGAGTCTCAGATGCGTAAAGGTCTTAAATTCAAAGTCATACAATTTCGCTCATATGTTATACTGTAAATATCAATAATATTCGACCTTAAATATATTTTCCATCAGTATGAACTAGTCAAAGACACAAACTTTTCTATTATCTACATTATATGTTATTCCTTACATGCATAAGACTTACCAACCCAAAATTCAAATCAAAATATAAACTGTACAGTTTATCTGAATGTAGCAAGTTCGACCTAATGCAGGGGCCTAGTGTGTGTGTACGTTTTCTACAAGGACCAATATAAAGCAAACACCAGGGATATAGGATACTTTCTATTAACTAACGATTCCTATTCAGGAATCTAGTAACTATCTGGGTGAACGCCAAAGAGTGAATCAATTCACATATAGATACTATTGCTTACATACAATAACTTCGTACATTCTCGAGTTTCTTAGTACGTAATATAGTTACGAATTTGAACAGATTTACTTCACAGAATAATTGTTTTTAAGTATTTAAAATCATGGTTTCAAGATTTCTTAATTCTTATATATATTTCTCCTTTTTTGAGTTCCTCTTTGAGAATATTTTGCGTAGGACACTTTATTATTGTGTGTGCTTATATTAAATTTGTGTTTATGAGTATGAACAATTATTCTTCTTTGAATACAAATATTTAATAAACACTTTTGAATATTAAATAACACTAAACATCATACATTGAGTAATATGAAATGGATAAAATGGAGTAACATATTAAATGGATAAAATTAATATTTGAGCAATATTATTTTAAAATGTGATTATATACAATTAATCTGGGGAAATACATATGAGTGAAAGATGAAATGAGACAATATGTATTACGCAGAGTGCATGTGCTGTTACAAAATTAAACATTGTAAGTTTTTGATAAAGATTCAATTAGTTCCTTGTTTTTAATCCGATATTTATGGTATTTTATCAGAAGTGTGTGAAATCTAAACAAATATACAAAAGAATTAAAGTCTTAAACAGCATCGAAAATATTAAAATCCCAAGTAAAATGTTATACCTTGCGAACTTATTCGTAACAAATGTCCTCCTTTGATCTTCGACCACGGAACTGGCAAACTTAGCCCAGGTATTCCTCACTATCGCCATTCGTATGATCTGGGCATACGAAATTGGCACACGCTGCACAAGTAAATTTGGTTTTCCTACCGTGGACAGATGGTATTATGGTATCTAGCTTACTTTTTGATTTCTGGTTATAAAGATCACAAACCCGAACCTTCATCGGCTCTCGTTCATAATTTTAAATATTGGGAACCTGCTTCATAAGTTTTCGAAACAGTGTCTGTTACAATCATCTTTTCATGTGTGGTACAGCAAGACTGAAGTCCATCATTTAGGTATTCTCTTCTACATTTTTTCTTGATAGCGGACTGGTGAATTTTCGTGTTGATTTCTGTAGTTTTCATATTCACCATTAGTCATGCCCCCCACAAGAGGAGACAGAGAAATGTCTGTGAAACGAGAAAACACAGAAATCTCGTGATATAATATAATATTTCCACATGAAGGAAAAATGAGCAATTGTTAGGCCAAGAATTTGAGTAGCCAGTCATTCGTTTTCATCACGATGATAGAGGACATTTTGGTTATATGTAATCTCCGTATGACATACACACTACACACAATTATGTATAATCATTACATGTTTTACTTAATTTGTATTTAACATTCACATATAATATACCGACGGAGACACCCACCACCTCTCAGATATTATATTTTAAATAATTACTTATGTCCTCAAATGATTATATAAATACATATACAAATGATTTATTTTAATGTAATATTTTTATTTAATTATTCATGCTTTGAGGAACACACCATTACAGACAACAAATTGTAGTCCCTCACAGGATTCGAACCAACAACGTTAGGAGTGAGTGTCCCGTGCACTAACACTGAGCTAACATAAACAGCTTTTCAAAACTCCCTATGAAGAAACAGTACTGAATATCCAGTGTTCCAAGACAATGACATTCATGATGCTTTTAATCATTTGTCTTGTTCTTGTACTATGGATGCAAGAACTATGTTTTTTTTCTTTTATTACAAATGTTGTTTTAGGTATGGAAAAATAGATGAGAAAACCAGCACGTGCCCACATGTATGAATAGTTTTGAAATACTGTTATCATTATGTATTTCAATGAATGTTGCTTCTTTCTACCTTTAACAATATTTCAACATACAGTATCTTATTGCACTTAAAAAAAAAAACACATCGGCACAGCTTTTTCCCAATTGATAGATAAAAACTCAAAACAGTCCTAATCAATGTGGTGAACCTTTTAACTCACATCTTTTACGTTTTTCTTTATTGTATGATGATCGACTTTTATGTCTTTTGTTCACGAATTTTCTTAATTTTATCTTCCTACTAATCGCCTTACCAACGCATTTCCGGTCTTTTCTCCATTCTGTTTCTTACTGTAACGGGCGTGGTCTTTCCATTTATAATGGATGAGAACAATTTGCGTACACTTGAGCCTGCATTGGAAGCTTATTCACATTTCTTTCCTTCTAACCACCTTCTTTGATATCTGCTTTTTTCAATTCTGAATAAGTAATCAAAAAATTAAGGAAATACTAAATGCAGACGATTTACGGCCCGTAATTATTTAACCCAGTCTCTCGAAACCTCTTGAATATATTCTGAGCGATCAAATCCGTAGATACTTAAGAAAATACTCTTTATTGGAGTCGTTTCAATCAGGTTTCCGTAAAAATTATAGTAGCCTCACCGCCCTAGTACAATGACTGACGATATCCGAATGGCCATGGATGCGAGGCAGGGTACCGTTCCTACTCTGCATTATTCTTAACCGTGTCAGTCTTTCGTATATAAAACTCTTCTTTCGAAATTATCATCTCTCTTTAACTTCTCTGAGCACGCTGTTTAATGGGTGTAAAAGTATTTTCAAGGACGCCAGCAATTTGTAAGTCATTCTTGTTCACAATCACCTTTGCGTAATCTCTCATAAGGAGTCCCACAGTTCTCAGCCCCACTCTTGTTCTGTTTATATATAATTTACCTTCCTAATGTATTAAAATATTTTAACACCATCTATATGCAGACGGTTTCCAGATTTATACGCCATGCGATCCGCGTGGATTAACAGTTACCATTAATAATATAAACGATTATTTTGTTATGATTACGGACTGGGCAGAACTAAATGGACTCGGGATCAACCTGCTAAAATCTCTATGTATATTTTTCTTCAAACAGATCAACGCCACTTCCTGACTATTCTATCATCCTCAATATTACTGTAAATAACACGACCGTTGCATTTTCCTCCATGGTAAACAAACTTGGCCTCACACTAAACCTACACCTAGAATAGAAAGATCATATTAATAAGATTTGCAGAAAGCGTTCTGATCACTGCAATCTCTGGCTAGGTTAAAAAATATCCTTTCAACAACTGCTAAAATCACTTTGGCACAAACACTTGTTTCCCCACATATTAAAAACAATGCGCACTAAAAATTCCAGTTTTTTAAAAACATTTTCAATCTCTTATTGCACGTCATGGACAGAACACAAGATCAGGAACCAACATGTTATTATCTACCTTCCCCCCAACATAACTCTAACTTCTTTAACAAATCCTTCCCAGTTACCTCTATTCGCATTTTGAACAATTTGCCCGATCATGTTAAGGAATCTCAGACAGTGAAATGCTTCAGGATGTCGATAGAAAAAACATTCATTTTCAAGAACCGATTAAACTAACAAACTCTACTTGGCAGCTTTCATTTCAGTTTAAATATAAATAACAAAATTTTAATAAGTACGTAAATATTTCCAGTACGGTATAGTGTGTACACGATCAATTTATGTTAACATCTGTTGAGTATTTGTCTGTATATCACTATTGTCTTGTGTGTGTGTGTGCATTCGTGTGTTACATATATATGAGGGATTGTGAAAGTCGAACTATACATGTTTGTATGTATTTTTGTAACCTTAATCAGTATTATTATTGTTATTATTATCATCAAATATTTGTCATAATACTGTTCTTTCAATGTGTATACGTGATTTTCTTGAATATAATTGTGCGTGTGTGTGTGTACCTATTTTAGGTATAATTTTCTTTATTATTATTATTATTTCAGCATTTTCATTTTGTATGAAACATTGTAGCATGGTCAAATGGCAGATAAGGCTCTTTCAGCTGTAACTTCGCCATGTAAAATAAAACAATTTACTAAACTAAACCTATAGACCACTTTATCGCAAACTTCTAGTCTACCGATGTTACTTTGTTGTGCATTTATATCGTAAGACTTTACCATACGTGTTGGTTCAAGCCATTAAATGTTCGTCCCTTTTTGTCCTCTTTTATTTTTAGAATAGAATATGCTAATGTAAAGTTTAACAGCAATGGTGATAAGGCATCACTTTTTCAATCCGTTGTGAATCTAGAAACTGTTTAACATACACGCTCTCTGTCACTGAAACACAGCGTCACTAGCTGAACAAATTTTCTCGGAGTTCCAAATCGTGCTAGAATACTGTATAACAACATTTCCCTTTTGACAAAATTGTATGTTTTTTAAAATCAATGAATATTTGTGAACTGTCCCATTGTATTCCATTTATTCCCTATTTGTCCGAAGGTGGAAATCGGTTCCAATGTGGATTTATTTTTTCTAAAACCACATTGATAATCTTCATTATTTTATCTACATGTACATTTAGGAGTGTTTTCAGGATATTACTCAGTACTTTGTAACATGTTGAGAGTAAGTAATATTTAGGTTCTCCATTCCTTTGGAAGCTCCTCCCTTGTGTATTTACCAATTTATGTATTTCCTTAACTAGTGCCGTTTTTCTATCTTTAATTAATTACCATTACTTCAACAGTAAGGATAGTTTATATTTAACATATCATTCATTTTTCACATGATTTTTTCCTCAACGTTTTCATTACATGGCTAACTTTTTTTCTTGCAGCTTCTTCCAAACCATTTGTGTTAACGGTCGTTACCAATGCCAATGAAAGCAATCCAGGTACCGATATTCCGCCAGACAATGCAAACCGTGGATTTTGCCTTTCATACAGACAGCTACCATGTCCAATGTGGTAACAAATGCAAGGAAAAGAATATAACGTGTAAAACGATGTTTCGTACTGTCATTAATGTGTAAAATGATGTATTTACAAAATATAAAAATAAAGATATTAGATATGACAAAATGTACAAAACCTTCGTCATATTATACATACAGTTTGATACAAAACTATAATTCTGTTTGTTATTGTCATTAATGAACATTTCCACTATTGTAGAATTTTCAGCAATTAAATTTGACAAGAATTTCAGATTAATGGCGAAAGGCTTACAGTGGGTCAGAAAGCGTAATTATTTATACCTTTTTACTTTAACTAGTCCTGGAACCAGTAGCTCATTTGTATGCAAGTCACAGCAAGGAACAAATTCTTGTTGAATTGGGTGCTTGAATCTATGAGAAGCACAAAAAGTTCTGGTCGTTTCTCAAGATACATTTTTCAATAATAACGTCATTTGAAATAGCCGCCTGATAAACCTAAACTCGCTTAAAATGCCCTGATGAAACGTGCTGAAGAAAACAATGAGTAAATTCAACATAATTTCATGCATCATAGTCATTTGAATCAAGATCCACCGCCATATTTTAAAATAGCGTCCAGATCGACTCCCTAAAGTAACTTGAGTACGAAATAGCAGTAATTACCATATTGATGTCAAAGTGTACGTTTTTCATGTCAATATGTTCAACGAATATTGTATAAGTTATGTTGGAAGTTTTCTGGACGACATTTTCGAAAATGTATATATTCCACAGTGTGGGGTGAGGCTTGGAGCCCACCCTGCATTGATACCAGTCCGCACATTCCCAATTTCTAGAAATATCTCCCATGTAAGCTCTCTGATGAGTGTAGTGGATCAGTATCCACTATTATATGTACTCATATATGTATATGTACGGACTATCTACCTGTGTGGCTGTCAGTGCATGGCGTTTGCTTCCTGTCTAGAATTTAAGTCCTTATCTTCTTCAATGTGGATGTGTTCCTTTTTGCATTTCCTTCCTCTGTGTTTGTTTTCCGAGTAAGTTCGTTTTCTTACCGCTTCCATTCTGTTTGGCCTTTTCTGTTTTCTTTCTTGTTATATTTGACTATTTTGTGTCTGGGACTCCTAATTTTGTATCCGAATCCAGTGGGTATCCTTATCTGTTATTTTTATCCTCAAGTTTTGTTTAGCTTTGTTTACTTGCGTGAATTTTCTATAAGTATTCCTCATTTATATTCACAAGGTGATATGCTAGTATATGTCTCTAGGGTTTACATATCGAGGGTTAGTTGTTGATACCTGGTACAATTTTTGTCACCTAAAGTTGGTCTTTTTATTGAAGGAAGAATAATCGGCAAACCTTCCAGTTGAAACTTTGAAAAATAAACGTCCAATTTACCTCTACGTTCATTTGTTACGAAATTTCAACTGGAAATTCCGCCAACTTTTCTCCTTTCAATAAAAAACAAGAACTATTTCCGGTGACAAAAATATAGATACGAGGTATCAACAGCTAATCCTTGATAGGTATTGGCAAAGGCTACATGTACGGTAACTTTCGTAATTGTATCTCTTCTCTATAACAACATTTATGTACCTATATCTAATGTGGTTTTTGACATTAGGACCTATCAAGCAGTCACTCTTATACGTGTGGGAAGTGGGTGGTGTACTTGGAGTGGTAGTGTTTCGCAACTTGATCTTGTTTTTTATACTAATTATGTCGGAATACAAGTTTCTATCTAGAATGTTTTAGTGTTAATTTTCTATTTTTCGTTGGAAGTCAAAGGACCTCCTAGTGGGTCAAAATATCTTTTGCTTCATGCTTCTTTAGTAGGCAGATCTTACCTATTGAAGGAGTCATTGACATATGCTTTCTCTTATAAAGTTTCCTCAGTTATGCCTATTGTTCAGAGTGCACTTGATTTTGTCTCGGCCATAATCTGGATCATTCTCTCTTTTCCTATATGTGTGATGGAAGAAGTATTTCTCTACGGCTTCTTCTTTAGCTAGTTTGTTACTAACTCGTAGTTTATTGTTTGAATTAACTTTCTTCTAGTGTTTTCCGTAATTGTTTGTAGGCGCTTTCTTCACACAAATCGTCTCTTTTCGATTGGTTTACACTTCACAATTTCTCAGTTATTTCGATCATCTTAGCTTAATTGTTTGTTTCTTCCTCCTTTACGGTTAATTCAGTTTTAGGAGGAGTGGTTGGAATGCATCTTTCTGACTGGCTAGTGTTTTAATAGAATGAACAAATTAAGTTTGAATATTTAGGAGTTGATTGTCTTGCATTTCCCGGTGCTGGATCTAGAAACTTTCCTATAGGGGGTCAACATAAAATTTTGCCGCCCTTACTACCGCCCTTTTGCCGGCATTTTCATCATTTTTTTAGTCAAACAACACGACCGGCCGACGTGACGACAACAACATTGTCTCGCATCACGTAGTCTGTTATCATCTCTGGAGCCTATCATGGAATCGCTATTACTAATTCCAATAAGATATTAGATCTGCCAGCTGACTTAAAACGCGGTTTTAAATTTTAGAGATGAAAGTAGGTTGTATGGAATATAAAAAAAAAATGCCTTAGCGCGTCGGTATTGAAATTTTGAACACGTTTAGGTCAATTTCAATTTAATAGGCAAGAGCTTTAATTTTTTTTAGCTGTTTGCCGCCCCTAAACGTGCAACCCATTGTGTTTGCCCCCATAGATCCAGCACTGGCATTTCCCATTATGTCAAAGCACCTTACAAGATATTTCTTGTACAGTCACGAACTAAAGTAAATTGAGGTTGGAGTTATAAGAAATAGTAGCTTTCTCCTCCAGAAGAATTCTTGCACTGTACGCCTCATAGTTAGACAACCAACATGACAGTACAAATATGTGCGCAAACGTGGCATGCCAGGATATATTAGTTGGAGGAAGAAATATTACTAGGTGAGCATCGCTTTGAGAACCACGAGAGAGTTGACAGAAATCCGTTTCTTGCCTTGTTCAAACACACACACACACAGAGAGAGAGAGAGAAAAAGAAAGAAAGAGACAGAGAGAAAGCATGGAAGAAGACGGGGAAAGAGCGAAAGAATAGAGAAAAAACAAAGAAAGAGGGAAAGAAAAATGGCTCAAGACATGGAAATAAATGACATTTGAACGCTTATAAACACACACACCCTTTCCGAATTCAATGGTCCTCCGTTCCGTTCCGTTCTGCTCTGTCGCGTTCACTTCCGTTATGCACACTTATCCGAATTAAATAAGTGTTTAAAATTTTAACCACAGATGTCACCCAAGTCTGGAAACAGCTGAAAACCCTCCGCGCGTAATGTGAGTGAGTATTGGGCAATGCGAAGTCAAGGTAGTTTGATGCGAACTGAACAAGACAAAAAGCAACATGAATGGAGATAGATGTAAGCGTAGAATTCCCATACTTGCAGATATTCGGCATATATTAAATAACAACAGAAAAGGGTTGATAACTATTCGAAGGATGATCACAATTCTGCAGGTTATTCTGGAAGTTTTTGCAAGGTAAGTGCGTCTTGTGAACTATGAATTGCTAAATAATGTTATACCAAGATCTATGAATATCCACCTAAGTCATGAGCCTTGACAGCATTACGCGTTTGAAGTTCTAAAACACTTCAAATAATTATAAGAGTTCTTAATCTTAGTATTCTTAAATAAACTACTCATATGTTACCCTCTCATCTATTAATTTTGAATTTTATTTTAAGGTCTTTAGGTAACTATGGCTCGGACCATATGGATGATGATAGGATAAATTGGTGGGATGAAGAAAGTGGGAGGAAACGGGAAAACACCGAGAAAACCTACATATACGGTGTTTGTCCACCACAAAGTCCACATCGCATGAGCAGGGATTGATCCGACGACCCATAGCACCAGAGATGATTTCATCTATTAATATCTACATGGAAGCCTATTGGGGAAATCTAACCAACAATATTATTTTCACATTGCGAAGTTAAAATTATTCAATGATCATGAAGATATATCACTCAAAACATGGTACAACATAGATAACATAATGTGAAATAAAATCTTAAACTACTAAAATACTTACATTCAAATACTTCGGCACGGTCGTTTATTTTAAACTTGCAGCACGAATCAATTCTACACATTTGTCCCGACTCCCAAGTGAAGAAGGAATCTTGGCATACACTATCCCGCTTTTTTCTTCTCAACATGGCAGCAGTGCGCAAGCTAACGGAGGGTCAAGTGGCCATCTGGTCCTCGGTTACTCTGTTCACTTCAATGCTCCGTCGAAGAGGCAATTCGGATAACCATCGACGGTGCATCCAACGGAGCAAGGGTACGTAACGGAGCATACAGTGCCAATTCGGGAAGGGGGACAGTCTGCGTCTCTCTCTAGATCTGTCTTGTGGTTTCTTCCCTGTGAGGGATAAATCTCTTTCAGTACCTATCACGAACAGAATTTACTGCGCTTAATTCCTAGAAGAAAATATTTGGAATGTCGCTCGTGGAATCGATCCAGAGACCCTACGAATGAGAGTTTCACACGCTGACCATTTAGCTACACAGACCATAACAAACTCGTTGTTAAATCATCCATTAAACTTGCTACCCTCAGCGGATTATATATATATATACCCTAGATTTCAGAACTATCTTTCAAGAAAGTAAATTCCACTTGCTTGCGGCGCGCTTATTCTCCAATCCCAGCCAGATTTTTTCAGAACTAGCTTCAGATCTACAGGGCTGGGGAGAGCGCACTTGGAAGCACTACCAGTACGTCAGAGAGCTTTACGTAATCATAACTTTTGAGTAAACAGTACTTTACCTAATCTCCACTAACCCATGGTAACTAAAAATTCAACTCGGGAAGGGGGAGGGCGCAGGCCTTGGTGAGCGGTGGGCATACGCAAAAGTGCTACATTGCGTATGCCCACCGCTAACCAGGGGCTGCCCCCCCTGAGGCTCACGCCACATAGCTTCCTTCAGACGCACCGTCCTCCCCTGCACACCCCGCGGGCCAGATCTGAATTATGTTTATATATCTCCTAGCTTCCAGTAGTCTTTATTTGTATGCCAAAGTAATTATGAATAATAAATGTGAACATATAAAAATAAGGTTTGAAAGAAAAGAAGAAGGTTGCCTTTACCGGGATTTGAACCCGGGTTTTTTATATAGTAAACCAACGTCTTAACTCTGCAAGAAGTTAATACGTTGGAATTATTGACTTGGTCGTTGTATTTACAGTCGGTGGGGCCGAAGCTTGTTACTATGACGTCCAGGCACGATGACTTCCAATCTTGTTACTATTTTCATCCTCAACCTTTGAGTGCGGGGCGTAACCATTTATATGATGCCTTATTGTTTAGTGGGCCATGGATTCCGTGCAAAATTGCGCTTGTGCCAGATTATCATCTAGGGAGTGTTCCTACTTAGTGGTACGCCTCAGTAGTACAGAAATAACGGTTCAAACACAGGAAATCTCTATAAGGCTACATGTTAAATTTTCACTTCCAAATTCGTACCAAAGGTTGTTTTCAGTGTTGCCATCCTATTATTTTTTTCACCAAAATAATAATTTAAGAAATTAAATAGATTTTTATTAATTTTTACCACGGGCTGTTTTCAGTGTTGCCAGCCTACTATTTTTTACCAAAAATTATAATTTAATAATTTAATAATTAAAGAAATCAAATAGGTTTTTATTCATTTTAGTAGCAATTTGCAACTAATTATTAAAGTAACTTTGAATTTCATGATAACCTTTACATTTAGCAATACTGTTTATTTAATCACGTGACCTACTAATAAAAGGTTTTTGGCCTTTACATTTAGCAACACTGTTTATTTAATATCGTGACCTGGTAATAAAGAAAATATCAAACTAAATTGCCAAAATTTTATCGGATCATCACCAAACTTTGGATTTAGGTAGATTATGATGAGAAACGACAAGGCCTTTATAAGGGGAGATTTTTCGATTTATTTTTGCGATATTTTGAGTCGTTCTCGAGATATTGGGCCAAACTGCCAAAATGTTATTGGATCATCAGCATCATCATCGCGTGTGTATAATATAAATTTCAAGTATTAAACATATCGATAAAAATTTAGTGCAAAAGAAAAATAATAAACATAATATAGTTTTTCTTCCCTCCAGAAAAATGGAAAAGTGACTTGCTATAAATCTGTATGAAAAACTAATATATCAAAGCAGAGTGATGAATCGAAACCAAAGAAACAAAGAATCAATAATATTTGTGTATGTAGTGCTTTCAAAAATAAATTAAAAGACTATGTGCTCCCTACAGATACTGACGATAAAAATATTGTTGTGACACTTTTTGTTCTTGAACAGTATAAAGAACAAATGTTTGGAAATAATAAGGAATAATTTAGAAGATCTTAATGCACTAAAAGTGAACATAATTTTAACATCAACGTTTCTTCATCCAATTAGTGAAGAACAAATAAAATTTCACGTGCCTTTGGGTACACAAATAATCTTGAAAAGTGATGTGTTGCTTTATAAAATAGACCAAATATTTTCCAATATAATTGTAGAACAAGAAGAACGTGCAATGAAAAAAATCCGGGTGGAGTTTCTGTGAGAAACATGCACATAAGCTAACAATATCGGTGAGTAAACTAAAACCCTTCACTGCGTCATCGTATATTGAATTACCAAAGTGGGTGGTTGAAAAGAAAGCAGTTACTAATATTCAAAATAACGATGAAAAGTACTTTTTGTGGTGCATCACCGCAGCACTATATCCAGCTGATGATAACGCTTTTCGTGTTTCGAATTATGTATCATATGAGAGTGAGTTTACACCAACAATGCGTAATATAACCTTCCAGTCGTATTATTACATATTAGTAAATCTGACAAACAATATAATGACCTATATCCCAACAATAAAATAGCTATTAATGTGTATGGATATGATGAAAACGAAACATTCTTTCCTCTTTGCATAAGTGATTTGGTATTCGAAGCACAACATAAGCAGATTGATTGATCTCTTGTATGTAAAAGATGAAAAAAAAATAACTCACTACTGTTTAGTTAGACATTTTTCGCGTTTAATGAGGAGTTAAACTACAAAAGACGAACATAAACATTATTATTGTAGGAGGTGTTGATCACATTTTAATACCGAAGATAAGCTGTCAGAACATCTTAAATATTGCAAGAAGTTTTAAGCCACGAAGAACTAACATGCCTAATCCGGGACGAAGTGTTAAATTCCGTAAGTTAAAATCATTGCTACAAAACGATGTAATTATCATTGCAGACTTTGAATGTTTTGTGAAACCAATTTCTATCCCTGGTCCTAGCTCATCATATACTCAAAAGCTTCATCACCACGATGTTTGTAGTTTTGGTAATTTAGTTTGTTGGCGCGATGATACACCTTCGAAAACTTTTATATATAGAGATAAAAATGCTCCTGAAAAATGTTTAACATGGAAAATGAATTACATCTTATTGTTAATAAATTATCCCTTACGAAACCACTTTCCCCAATGTCACCTCAAGAAATGAAACAATGTAATGAAGCGATAATGTGTAGTGTTTGTGAACGTGAATTTACAAGTGAGAAATATGAAGGGCGCCATCACCATTTAAGTGGCAAATGGATTGATGTTATTTGCAACAGCTGCAACTTACAAATTCAACGCCAGAGGAATGTTGTGCCTTTTCTCATAATCTCAGTAATTATGACGCACATTTGATTATAAAACACTTAGGTTTACAGCCAGGTAAAATTAAACTAATAGCACAAACAAGTGAGCGTTACATTACATTCTCTAAAATGTTTACCTTTGGAGATCGTAAAATTGAACTAAGATTTTTAGATCTATATCGTTTCTTGCCCTATAGTTTAAACAATCTAGTGTCAAAATTAGATTCTAATAAATTGATTCACAGAAACAAACATATGCAAACACAATAGAATATTCTTACACGTAAGGGTTGTTTTCTATATGACTATCTAACTGATTAATCAAAATTTAATGCAAAACAAATACCTCTCCAAATATATTTCAATAATACATTAAATAACACTGTATGTAGTGAAGCAGATTATGATCTTGCTAAGACATGGCGAGAATTCAAATGTAAGTCTTTTGGAGATTATCACGATGTGTATTTAACATTAGATGTTTTATTGACTGCTGATGTAGTTGAAAATTTTAGAGTTACATGTTTCGAGGCATATTGGTTGGACTTTGTTCACATGTGCACAACACCCCAATGGACATGGAATGCAATGCTTTATGAAATAAAACAAAAGCTGCAACTTCTGTCAGATGTAAATATGTACTTGTTTATAGAGCATTGTATTAGAGGAGGAATTACTGAGTGCACATTACACCATGTCAAGGCAAATAATCCGTATGTTCCTAACGAATGTAATCCCAATAAAGAACATTCATTTTTAATGTACTTGGATATGAGTAACATTTATGGATCTGCCATAGTTGAATCTTTACCTTATGGCAATTTTCGTTGGGAACCATCACCATTATCGTGGAATAATAATCAAAAGTTATTATAGTTTCCAGAACACAGTGAACTAGGTTTTTTGCCGAAGTAGATTTGCACTACCCTCAAGAGTTGCATGATGCACATCAAGATTTCCCCATGGCTCCAACAAACGAAATTCCTCCTCACAGTAAATACAAAAAGCTCCTGCTAACCTTAACTGATAAACAGAATTACATAGTGCATTATCGACTCTTACAATTCTATTTACGTCACGGGTTGCAAATTCGTCATATTCTTAATATGCTATGTTTGTATTTTACTCGTCTGTCTTGTTGATTTATGCGAGTCCTCGTGTAAGGTCATAACCGATCTACTTGTCGTAGGCCTCCAACTCTTGTTGAAGTTATATTGATAACGAATAGTTGTTCGGCAACGTGGAAATAGCATATTTAATTCTACATGACCAAATATGGGATAAGGTATTTGTTTTTCTGTAATCCACCACTTTATATTATATAAATTGTTTCTATATATGCATGACAGTACCATTTTACCCACCATGTAAAACTTGGTTCCTCCCATGTCGTTTACATAACTCTGATCCTTTATTTCTTGGTAAGACCAATTGTATTTTTCTGCAATATCTTTGTCCATATATACAACGAAGCTCCCGAATCTAATAAGGCAGTTAGCGTTTGTTCTTTAATTAACATCCTAATCATATTGGGGGAGACCCAACACAATTATCAGGGGATTCAAGTTGATATACACATATATCGTTAATCCCAAAACCAGAATTTGCATATCCGTTTTTATCCTGTTCATCTTCTACCAACTGTACTTGAAATGCTTGTTTAGTACCAGTGTTATCACATTGTATCCTGTTGAAATTGTGACACATGGCTTTAAAATGTCTTTTGCGTCCACATTTTCCGCAAAATTTACTATAAGCCCGGCAAGACTTGCGTAGTTGCTTTCGGCCACAAAATTTACAGTTGTGTATCAAGTTCTTAATGTTTCTATTCTGAGATCCCTCATATTTATGCCCTGATGATTGTTTCTCAATTTTCTGTACTCTACTATCACCTGTTTGTACTCTATTAAATCGTTGCACAAACAACTCGCTGTCAATCTCAATTACTTCGTGTTGTAATGCAATCTGAGCTGCTTCTTCGAAGTAACTTTTCAATACTTAATAACCTTTTTCTAACTGAAATATCCGTTATTAAAAAAACAATTGATCTATAAGTGTTTCGTCTAAAAAGTATCAAATTTACAGTTAACTGCTTGTGATTTTAACGTCTGTACATAGTCTGCTGTCGTTTGACCTTGTTGTTGCAATAACGCATGAAACAAGAATCGTTCCGTTCGGAAATTGCTCTTTGATTCGAAAATTTGCAACAACATCCTTTGCATTTGTGTAAAAGATAACTCTTTTACTGCTACAGGAGATGCTGATGTTTTAAGTTTTTCATAAGCATCATTATCAAACGATACAACCAATAAATGTACCTTTTTACTGTCGTCTATATCACAAACTTTGCAGTGACTTGCAAAACGCTCTAAATATAGAGACATTTTATCTCTACGAGAATCAAAAGACGTAAACATACAAGTATTCGTTGCCATGATTGCTATTGATCTCTTATATCATGAACGAGAAGTGATAATAGAAGTTTGCCTTTGTTTGTGTTGTCACGACTATAACTTGTGGTTGACACTAATACGAACATCCTCGTCCGACATCATATTTTTACTTATTACGCTTCTGGTTAAATAAAGTTTTCATACTAAAAGAAAGATTGTTATTGCTGTGCGTGAATACGCACAGCACTACTCTGATATGGTGGTGTGAGGGAAAGTCAGTGTTGTCTTACAATGTTACAAAGATGGATTTTATTCAGTCGGCTGATACTTCGTTCAAGATGAGAAGAAAGTACACTAATCGAACAGGATATCGTTCGTTCGTGTTGAATACAGATCTTTGTTAGTAAAAAAAAGTTGATTGTCGTTGTAACTATTTAATCTTTTTTGTTATGATGATGTAACTGCATTTTGTAAATATAGGTTTTGTTTTCTAACTGAACAGTTTATTTTTAAAAATGTTATGTTCTTTGCAAATGCAGAATTTCTTTTGTGTGTGAAAATTTTTTCAAGGTATGAAAACATTTTTTCGTATTTATCATATCAACTTATGTTTTTGCGAATATTAAGAAAATGTAATGTTCAATTATGTTTTCCGAATGTGAAGATTTTCTGGTACTGACAACTTTTGTTTCTACATGTTATTTTTTGTGACATTGTAAGTTCTTTATCGTACATAGCAACCTTTTACACATCATAAACTTTTCAAATTCATGTTCCGTTTGTATGCATGCACTTTGCATCTTGTTGTTTCATAGGGATGATGTGATGTTAAGTTGTTGAATCACAAAGTCGTTGTAGTACAAATATCTCATAGAGGAAATGTTAAACGGGAAATTGTTTGTTTTGTTACCGATACCCAACGATCACGCTTTCCGATACCGAGTAAATTGAAGAGTACCGTAACTTTTGTTAAGGCAAAACCAAATAGGTATAAAACTGACAAACTTAAAGTTTGCGTACAAGAAAAAGCATGTCATACAGTAACTGTAGTAAATGCAACCATTGCGCATCGGCTCTGTGCAGGTTACGCGTTACTTTATGACGTCACATATCTCTTACATGAAAAGGTATTATAAGGATTACTAAATGTCAGACTTACTAAATGTAGTGTAATGGACGTTGAGTTTGACAGTTACAGTGATGGTGACGTTGACATGGAGATTGATTCTTTTACTATGAAACACTGGTTCAATGATCATCGTGTCAATATTCGTGTGCAACAGTGGATGAAGGATCATAACATACCTATGATGTATGGTGGTGGGAAAACGCATGACTTAGAAATTGTAAGTGAACGAGTAAAAAGTATCCTAATTACTCCTTTCATGGACGTGAAATTACTATAAAGTCATTGGTAAATTCAATTCGTGATCCAGAAGACTATGTAAGCAGTTCCTTTCAGTTTGCCATGCAGCATTTACTTTGTGATGTAGACCCCACATCCAAGGTAGATTTACCATTCAAAGCTCTAAGTGTACAGTAGGAAAGCCAATGTACATTCCATTTAAATTTCGTGCACATATTACAGTAGACGCTATGTTACGAAAAATCGAAAATGTACTAAACTCCAAAGAGGAATTTTTCGGGTGACAATGTTACATTTACAGTTGATATAACTGATCCGTATCGAGGAGAAGGGGTGGATCGTAACGCTAAGTATTTGCCGTTTGGAGACGGCGCAAAACGATATTCTACCTGTTGATAACGTTCCTGACTAATCCACATTCGTTAGTATTAGGACAACTACGTACAGATAAAAATTTGAAAACACGCGCTATATGCAAACTCATTCGGAAAAGTGGAGATTTAGCGCAGCAGAACTATGCTATATTATGTAAATGTAAATGTACATAGTATAAATGGTTGAAGTTTAGACGATGAAGACAAGTTTCAAAAGTATTGGAGGAGTAGGTATGAAATTATTGTTTATAGCCGTGTCTCCAACACACGCGAGTATGAAAAATCTATATTGGACGAACATTAAGGAAAAAGTATTTTTGATCTATGAAGATAATCATTACGATGTCATTAAGACTATTACGCCATTTTAGGATGTAAAGGGTATTGTGATCAATGTCTTAATCCATATATGGAACATCGACATCATAAATATAAATATATATGTACGCAATGTGAACAGTATCGTCCTGAGTCAAAATTGCTGATAGAACGACAGTTTACTGTGATAAGTGTAATCGTAATATTGTAAATAAGACATGTTTTGACAAGCATTTAACAAAAGCGAAAAGTAAATATGTATGTGACCATGTGCAACTTTGTTCTGAATGCGGTGTTAAAATCGATCGACGGAGCAGAACGTCGAAACATATTTGTGGTGAACAAATTTGTAAACTGTGCTCAGTATACGTAGATGGAACACATGTGTGTTTTGTAAAGTCAACAAATCCAAAACGGGTAGTGAATTTCCTTTATATTGTCTTTGATTTGGAAACGATGCGTCTGGGTGCAAATGAAAAGGAAGAACAAGAATATGACCCTAATCTAATTTGTGTTAGTCATCTTTGCATTCAGTGCAAAGAAATGCGTGACGAAAGTTACAAATGTAGAGTCTGTGGTGGTTCTAATGAAGATAGGGATTTTGCATTTTATACTATGGAACAATTCATTAATCACGTACTCGCGCAAGGTCCCAAGCTTAGCCTAGTTATAGCTCTTGCACATAATGCTCACGGGTTTGATAATTTGTTTGTTGCTCACGAGTTGTTACATCGAAAATTAGTATCTAGTATTATCAGCCGTTGAAATAAACTTATGCAACTAACGGTAAATAATATTATATTCAGATATACATACTTTATAATGGGTGTTCGATTAGCTGATTTACCTGTAACTCTTGCCTTAGATGAATCTCTTACGAAAGGTGATTTTCCACATTTGTTTAACGTACCACAACATCAAAACTATGTAGGTTTGTATCCAAAACTTGAACTTTACGATATTGAAAGCAAATCACCAAAAGAGACAGAAGCAATTGTTGCATGGAATCAGGAATATGTTAAGAGTGAAAGGACATTTAGTTTCCAGCATGGACTGTTAGCCTATTCGAAAAACGATGTACGTATTTTAACTCTAAGTCTCATTCGATTTTCTAATCTCACTGAAGCTACAACAAATGGGATTCAATTTTTTGCATACTCCCATACGGAAAAATATTTTATAGGAGTTGACTTTTACGTATCGGCTGGCTAATTATAATATTTTATATGAGTTCACTGTTTTGTTGCAATGTACCACAAATAAAATTATTTTATACTACTTCAGGATTTTCTATATTCCATCAAAACATTAGCAACAAAGTTTTTACATTTATGTTATCTAAAAACAATGGCTTGTGTCCTAAAAGTTAGAAGAAAACATGAGTTCATTATACGAAAAATATGTTATACGAGTTGACTTTTATGTATCACTGTTTTGTGTATCTTCTGACTGCAATCACAATATTTTATATGATTTCACTGTTTTTGTTGCAATGTAGCAGACAAATATTATGTGCGAACGAACTTTATCTTGCAAAATAATTGTTTCATTATTTTATATGGCTTGACTTGTTGAATAATTTGATTCAGTTCTATGTAATTACAATATTTGTATGACGTCACTTTTTATATCAGTTCTGTTAGTTCTATGTACTCACAAAAACAATGAATACACCGTTGTTGACATTATTGTCCAAATCATCATATGTTATATAAACTGCATTATAAATACAATGAACCATAAGTTTCGAAACTTTATCTTTAACATTCCCAGCGAACATTTTTTTACACCAAAGCAACTGATTCTTTTCTATCAGAATAACTATCTTTTCGTAGCCCACTGTTCGAATACAAATGGTTAGACTAATGTCTTGCATAACTAAATCTCTTCATAAAACATCTCGATGTTTTGGTTATCATTTCATAACTTCACACAATTAACTCCCTTTTCCTTAAATAAATGTTTCCACTAAACACAACAATCAAGAAATGACACTAAGAATATAAGATAGCACACACATCAAATAAATGAAATTGAATTCTTCCTAACCTACATATAAAAACTGAAATAGAATAATATTTATTTTCATGAAAAATATATGCACAGTCATTCAAAATAGGCGTAACACACTCTGGTAGTTAACTCCATACTGGACGAAATACAGGTTGATCCAGTTTTGAAACAAATATGGTTGTGGACCACGGAAGTTTGGCCGAAAACGTTGCCGAAACAATATCAAACTAGATCTTATCACGTCTATTTTGCAAAAAGGGCTCAGTTAAGTATAAAATATAAGTGTTTGTTTTTGGGAAACAAATTGATTATACCACCACCATTCAAGAAAGAGATTTTCGAAGCTGTTCATAAAACGCACTTAGGTATAGTACGATTTAAGTCTACATTAAGAGAATCTTATTGGTGACCGGGAATGACTGAGGAGACCGCATGTGTATTATGCGCCCTGGCAAAAAGTACGACACCTTTGTAACGTATCCATATCGATTTCTTTGAGTTCGCGTACCAGAAATGTTTGATAATTACAGATAGTTATTCAAAATGGATTCAGGTGGATTTAATGTCCAACACCACGGCTAATGAAACAATTCACAAGCTGGAAAATATCTTTGATTATGTAGGATATCCGCAGGTGCTTGTTAGTGATAATGGACCACCATTTCCTTCTTATGAATTTGTGGAATGGTGTAACAGTCATGCAATAACAGTACGAAAGTCCCCGGCCTTCCATCATCAAAACAATGGGGCCGCAGAAAGGCAGGTACAAGAAGTCAAATTATTACTAAAAACATGCTCATGTCAGAAGGATAACTGATTGGAAAAGAGTAATTAAGGATATTCAGAGGGATTTAAGATTTGCCAACAGTCCGTCACTAAATGATAAATGACCAGCACAATTGGTATACACATTCACACTCCGAACGAGATTCAATCTGATGGCAAATAAGATAAAGGACAATAGTAGTATGCAAAAGCATATAGTTTATCCTCTGTCAAGAGTACCCAGAGTGAATAGTTGGGTTTATATCAGGAATTTACCCAATCAGTTACCGAAATATATTCTTACTCAAGTAAGAAGGAGGCTAGGCTCCCGCATGGTGGAAGTGAAGGTAGAAGTTCGGTATAGAAGAGTACATCTACATCTGATTGCTGCCAATCCACCTAAGCGATCTGAGGTTAAAGATCGGGATCAAGGGTGGATTGATTTACCACCAGAAGTTTTCACACCGATAGAGCAGGAGACATGGGGTATAGCAACTCAGTTTCCGGCATCTCTAAATGATGATGGACCCGGACTTAGAAGATTCCAGAGCCATCCTAAAAGGCATTTCGAGTGTGAGGAGTATGACTAGTAAAAAACCATTGGAGATGAAGAATAATGAGAAATGTTTCCTGATTGTATTCTATGATTTGTTAAAAATGTTTGCCTAATGTTCCATGTATTTATGGAAAAGAGAGAGTTGTGAGAATGCGTGAATGTTGTATGAGTGACTAATGATGTATCCAGTGAGTTTTCTGATTGAATGTTGTGATTGTATGATATGTAATTAATTTAAGGTTTCATGTTCAATTTCCTTGTATGACGTTAACTTGCAGTATTGTGATTTTCTTTGTTTACTGAAGGTAAGCTCTGCTTTCAAGGAGGAGGGAGTGAATTTGTAAGACATGAATATTGTTTTTAGTGAAACGTTACACATTTTCAGCAAACTCACTATGGTCAAACATTATTTTAGTAATGATGGAAGACGTAGACAGACTTAAAAAGATTTATGCATTGAACTAGTTTTCTGTAAAACGTTTCTTTAAAAATGATTGAAAAATAACTTTTCTACAAGATATTTGAAAGTAAGATTTTATGGGTTATTTGAGATGATAATATCTGCAATTTGTACAGTTTAGGACACCTTTCGAACTAATCGTAACCATTTTAATTTGGAATATTTGCACTGTTCATTTGGAACTAGGTAATAATGTGTTGAGTCTACGCTAAGAGCTTAAAACAATAGTCAATGCTGGATTTAAATTTGTTACATCTACAAGACGGCCATGTAAACAGGATAGTATGCTCAGTGATGTGCGACTGTACCTACCAAGTATTTATAGTTATACTTTAAATAAAATATGATGAGATATCATGAAACAGAATTTGGATTATGTTCATGAGTTCATTGTTTTTATGTAATAAGGGATGCAGTATAGATACTCCCTCGACAACTGAGTTAGGAACACTATCTAGCATAAACGGCCATCTATTATTTCTACGTACTGTATCATATAGTTACTTGATTACATATGCACACTTACTTGATGACATAACTACGTCCAGTACTCCTTTCTTCATTCGGATAAAGCATGTATATACGTTATCTATCAATACGGCGAAGGCTTAGGTATATGTAAGGAGTCTGTCTCCTTGCGATTTACTGGTTCAAACAGGCACGGTATATTTTTTAGCCTGTAATTCCGTATTCACATATGTGATTCCTCTAAAGAAATAAAAAATGTCATTTTCCTTTAACTAAAATGACCTTGGTCCCACCATTCTATTTGCTGGCTCCTTACCTGCATTTTTAAATAGTTTTTTCACCTTTCTTATAGTTTTAACCAGTCGCTCCACT
>JAGDQP010029878.1:0-23034 GCA_022664845.1 Lepisma saccharinum | reverse complement strand
TTTTTGTCGCTTTCAGAGATGGGTTATTTCTATGCCGTGTGATATCAAAGATTATGAAACATCAGTATTGTTATTCACGGTGTTTTTTGGGGGTGTTGTCAAATTTCTCGAGTGTAAACCAGGCATCTATACGAAAGAAAAAGGTGTTTCGATGGGAAGGAGTTGATTATTTCGTCAGCCGTATGTCAGTTTCTTCTCAGAAGATCATAAAATTCTCACCTACATATCAGCTTAACACTATCTTTCCTCTAATCCTTATTTCATTGTTTCCCATAATTTATCTTCAACTCACATTGTTGACAAAGAATTTCAACTCTCCTATTCTTGCTCATGAAGTTTCTCAAACCCTCTTTTAAAATGAAGACTTTTTTTTTTCAGTGAAATCTTTTGTACAGCTTATCCAAACCTTCACTTAAATTTTATACCATTATTCATCTTTAAAACTCTCCAAATGTTCCCTCAAATTTATCTTGGCGTTCTTTGGATCCTTATTCTATAATTTTCAAGGACACCCTTCCACCCACCCCCATATATATATATATTCCAAACATTTACTCAAACTTATCTACACGCTAATTACAATTTTCAGCACCAAAATTCATTAAAACTTCACTCAAGCTTATCTTATCGAGCCACCGTGGCTCAGTTGTAGAGCGTTGACGTAGCATTCGGGAGGTTGTGGGTTCGATCCCAGCGGCCGACCATCGTGACTTAGGTTTTTCAGGGGTTTCCTCAGTCACATCAGGCAAATGCCGGGGTAGTACATTCAACATAGGCCCTAGCCACATCCTTTGCCCTCCCCATATCCCGGCCTGATTCTTAGATGCCTAAAGGCCACAAATAAAATTCAAAAAATCAAATTAAAGCTGATTTTGGTGCCTTTCGCATACTCAGCTTAAAAAAAATAAATACTTTTATTTTCAATCAATTCTTTCACACTTATTTCCTCATTTTCGGTATGAATTTATCAAAATCTTCACTCTAACGTACTGGGACTATTTATTTTTACATTGTTTTTCAGTTTTTCAACCCCATTTTTCCGGCTCAAATGGTACCAGGCTCCGATTAGGATGACTGAAATTCCATATAATCCGGCGAAATTTGTTCAGAGGTTAGCACGTTCTCTTTCGATGCGCATAGTCACGGGTTCAAGTCCCATGCGAGTTCAGAGCCCACTTTGTCAGAGACTGTAGGTCCCGTACTTAACAAGTCACAACTTATTCGCTGGTGTAGATGACCGCAAAAGGTATATCGTCGTCCATAAAAGGATAATTTGTAGCCATATTGTAATGTAGAGCAGCTTGGCAGACAAATCGGAAGACATCTACGTAAAAACAAAAGAGCGCTATATCTTGGCAACAGCGAAGAAGACGCACCCGCATATAGTAGTAACAATACTAATACATGTCTCGGATGTGTACAGGAACAGGTAAACCATTTTTAATGAAGAGAAACTCACCTACCTGTTGCCTACCAGCCGCCATATCATTATTTCTTTTAACTTTCTGTTTCTAATTATATCCCTGCTCATGTTTTTATACCTCCATATTATGGAATTGCAAATGGCAAAGGAAAAAAAAAAACACGGGACGAGGAAGGAAGGGGAATAGCTTGGTATTGCCAGCATCCAATGATAATCAATAGCTCGCATTTCGAAATCAGCAGGTAAAGTAGTAATTCATTTGTTTTCCCATATTTCCTGTTGCATCACAAAAGAAGGGAGGAAAATATAGATGACGATCTTCTTTTTTCTTTTTTTTATCCTTTTCGCTTTCCGTGGACTGCCTCCGAATTAAAAACAAAAACAAAACTCTTTTCTATTCCGATTTCTTCCGGTGGATCTTCAGCCCAATTAACATTCCTCTCTCTTAATTTTTCAGCCGTGTTTCTTTCTATTTTTCTTTTTTCTTGGTTAGTTTTCTTCCTATACGAAGATGTTTAAAGTGTTTCCGGTTATGCAATGACTCATCATCTACCTTCATTATTTCTAATATATTTTGTATTGCAGACTTCACTTTATAAGCAAAGAGGTAGTGGTTCTCATTCGGTGTGTCGCGAGGACTTTCTAGAGGTGCCGCGAATCAACAAAGATTAGTCCTTATTAAAGTCAGCACACGGTGGAGAATTTTCCTGCCGGAACCAGCAGGGAAATTGGAGGCTGTCCTGGTGACTAGTAACACCAACTAGTGGAAGACTCTTTAGGCTCAATTCTTTGGAGATTTGTACTATCTTCTCCACCAAAAGGGTTGATAACCACTAGTATATGACCTCAATGCATTGCTATGATTTCTCGTTGTCGTTACAGTTCAAATAGTTTTGCCCTGCTATTTGTATTATTACCTTATCTGGATTTCGAGATCAGAGTCCACTACTCCGTAATGCAAATAACTCTTCGATTAGCATTACGAGGCTGGGTCAACACAAATTGCGTGCTTTCAATGGGGATCGAATCCGAGACCCCTCGCTCCGTGAGGTCTCTAACCACTCAGCATTAAGCAGGAATTCTTAACAGCCCACAAGAATGTGAGACTGAATACTTAACCATTCCTCTCTTTCTTTCTAACGCAGGGATTCTGCCAGGATTTCCACTTTGGAAGTTTGGGAGGTATAAGTAAAGTTTTACAAGGTTTCTGTAGATTTTTAACAGTATAAAATTTTAAATTAGGGGTGTATGCTGAACGTGATGTCCTTCAAATATTATAGCAAGCCCATGAGAGGAAACATTATAAGCTCAGTCCTCAGTTCTTAGAATAAAATTTTTGAGTACTCCCAAAATTTGAAGAAGTATTTCTAATACATTTACGCAAACTCCATTTTCACATTACATTTTTCTTCAAAGAAAAATGCAGTAACATTTGATGATTTTAGTGGTATAAATTAACAAGCAATCATTCCTTACATCAAAAATATTCTTCAACATATTGCATGGTGAGTGATAGAATCGAACCACTTTGTATTTTTAAACAAAAAACCGTAAACAAAATATTAATAAGTATGAAACCGTAAACAAAATATTAATAAGTATGTCACATGCATAGGTTAATACGTGATCGAAATTATGCTACGCATTCGGTTGTGCATTTCCATCCCGTTACGACAGACCCACACACACGCACCTCCATTTGGAGAAAGTTGACATTACGTACCTTTCTTGTGAGGAAATGCTAACTGTGTAGAAGTTCAGGCTTTCCCCACTAGATGGTAGCACCACTCAGCAACTTCATGAAACACTCTTTCAACCGTCACATACAATGCTTTTCAATCATACTTCAGCCATCAAAGAATGAATATTTTGCCTTTTCCGTGTTTTGTATCGAGACTTTTGTAAAATCTAAGGCAGTTAAAAAGTTGATCTGAAATTCAAGTTCTTCAAAACGTTTATTTTTAAAGAAAATAATTAAGTATATCGGCGGGAATAAAAACGAATTTCATTTGTACGATGAAATGAAATTGTGTATTGAAATTTGAGAATTAGTTATTAATAATAAGGTGTACTGCGTATAATGAAAATTTGTGATTATTGATTCAATGTTAATTATAGAGTAAGAGACATACAACAGTGGTCGTCCATTTTCACATAAATATTATTGAAACAAGACCTATGTCATAAAACATGTGTATAAAACTTATCTCTATTTTTCTGACACCTTTAACTTAATATTTAAGTTTTACCAGCTATCGAAAGTGACATTATAAACCAGAAAAATAAGTATCTGACCTCCCTGGTTAGCTTAGAAAATGCCAGAAGTAGAGTTGCCACCTTTTAATGAATGAATTACGGGACAACCGGCAAAAAATACGGGATAATAGGAAAAAATACGGGACAAATCTGAAATAATTAAAATAAAAGTAGCTTCTTAGGCCCTGTACTACTATATGACTGTAAGCACAATTTAAAACCTCCATAACAATCAATTACACACAGAAAACATCTTGCTTGCAAATGCTCTCTTCCAAATAATGTCTGTGCTAATTCAACACTTTTGAGTTTCCCTTGGCCGAAAAGTATTGAATTTACACAGCCATTTTTGCAGTGTGTTATCAACTAGAGCAAACACAAGGCATGATTATTATACCCCATCCCTAGGACTTATGTTGGGGCTTGAGGATGTGATTAGAATCTGCTCGCTATTCTGCATAGTAAACAGCTGGAAAAGAGACCATCCCTATTTATTTGTTAAAATTATTGATATGTTGAAAATAAGTCTGTGAATTTACTACTGATAATACGGGACAACAACTGATAATACGGGACGCGTAAATTTTACTCAAAATACGGGGCATGCCGTATTATACGGGACAGGTGGCAACCCTAACCAGAAGTGTTATCTGAAAATTAGGAAGATCTTAAAATTAAAGGTCTGTTTTTTTTTTTTATAAAAATTGTTTTAAGACAAATTGCTTTTCTGTTTTGACTTTTATATCATAAACAATACGAATAGTCATATTTAGTAAGTATTTTGTGCCCGGCTTGATGTATCACGACCGTATCGCAGGTTTCTTATCTAGTTTTGCTGTGATGTTAAATATATCCTTCTATTGATTTAATAATGTCCCACGTGGGTGAGGAGTGGTTACGCTCACTGCCTTGTAATCAAGGGGTTCTGGGTTTGATTCCCACATTAAACTGTAGGTCCCGTCCTTCGGACGTCATCTTCATGCCATGCAAGGGAATGGAAAATCACCATCGGTTCACCTTGTACTCGGATCTTTGGGTCAGAACCCGCCTTCCGACAGAACACCCACCATAATCTTTCCTAATAATATAGCATTCTTTTTAACAGCACATTATGGGCTTAGATCTAATTTAATATTAAGTAGATAGATAGAATTGTTAGTCTTTTTAAATGAATGTAACCACTTTATTTCTAATAGGGCTAAATGAAAATTACTTATTGTCAGTATTTCTGAACGTAAAAAGTATTTACTAATTTATGTATTTCGTTTTGACACGTGTCTGGTACATACTTGGCTGACCACTGGTTCTGAGTGGACGACAACTAGTGAAAGTTACCTATTTTCCTAAAAAAAAAAAAAACGAAATACGTGTAAAATTTTGAGTTACAAATGCTTTATTATGGTTGGGAAAGGTGTAAAGAATGAAAAACAAAAGCAGTTAACGGGTCCTTTAATTGGCCGATCACTGGTGCCCTCACCCTATGTATAATTTTACTTCAGACTAAAAATATATATACCTTCGCTATCTTTTTCTCTGCGGTTAATCCTATAATGGACTAGGGTGAAGCACTCTCTTTCTTCGACTGCATTATATGAAGGACCAGTGATCCATGAAGAAACAGCCGGCCGTGGTAGGCGTTAGGCCAGCGACTCCGAGGTCCCGGGTTCAAATCCCGACTGGGCATAGATGTTTGACGATTTTAGAAACTTAACAACTAAGTCATTAGTTACTGAAATGCTCCAAAGATACGAAGTTTTGTTTTTACCGTGAAGAAACAGTAGATTTCTAACTCAGACTATAAGCAGTAACAAAATTTTTTCTTTGAAAGTTTATCCTTCATCCAGCTAAAACATGGATATGCTGGACAATTTTATGTTGTAAAATTGTATTTAAAAACTCAATAAAATCTAATTAGTATTGTTGCTTCTTGTGGAATAAAATCCTAGGAATTCAATTCTATTCAAAACAACCACTTACACAAAATTTTCCAACTGGTTTCAAACACATTTAACCGATAAATGGAGAAGGTTTGCTACTTTGTAGAGATAAGACCTGCTACACCCTTAGGCGACATTTCCAAACGCAGAGGAAGGGATAAACGGGGGCGATATACTTTCAGTATTATTTAAAACCTTCTGAATAACCATTCCAATAAAGTTTCAAATTGTTATGGGATCCATAATATCCGTTCGAATAATTATTCAAATACTGAATAACTGTTGGAACCATAATTTCAATAATGAATAACTGTTCGAAATCGTTCAAGTATAGAATAACTGTACAATAAAGTATTATCTACGTTGTGTACTGTGAAAAAAACGAATCTTTTAATATAGTTCAATGCAACGAGTATCCGAATGATATTCTATGATCTTCTTGAATAATTAAACTAGAACATATTTCCGAAAGTCTTTTAACGTTTTCTTTAATTTGCCTTTCTGCAGCGTAACTTGAGAACTAGACGTTTGATCTCAAACTTTCTTCTGGGTCTTGCGTGATGCACAAGGTCTTGCGTCATTAAGAGTTAAAGTGAAAGACGTTGAAAATTAGTGAGACTTGTTTGCTCGCTCCATATCTGTAGCATGAAACTGAAATCACCACCATCATCATATTCAGCCATTTTCTATCCACTGCTGGATGAAGGCCTCTCCCTTTTCTTTCCACATATCTCGGTCTGCTGATATCCTCATCCATGTAGCTCCTGAAAAACGCTTGATTTCATCTACCCATCTTACATTTGGACGTCGTCTCGGTCGTTTCTTTTCTCTAGGAATCCACTGTAGTACATGTGTCGTCCACCTTCCATCTGTTCGTCTAGCTATGTGACCGGCCCATCTCCACTTCATCTTCTTCGCAGTCTTGATTACATCCTCTACCTTTGTTTGTGCGCGAATCCATTCATTTGTCTTCCTGTCCCTCCTGGTTATTCCTAGCATGCACCTCTCCATTGCTCTTTGTGTGACTCTCAATCTTTGAGTCGTTTGCGCATTCAATGTCCAAGTTTCACAGCCGTACATCATTACAGGTAAGACACATTGATTATAAACTTTACGCTTCAGACACATTGGAAGTTTGCTTTTGAAAATAAAGTGTAGTCTTCCAAACGAACTCCACGGCATTTTACATCTTCTATTTATTTCATCAGTCAACTTCGCATTCGATGTTTTAAGCTGGACTAGAAAAACATACTCATCAACTATCCCTATTGTCTGCCCGCTAATCATTATTTCCCTCTTTGCATCATGTTGATTATATATATATGACTTTTGTTGTACTTAAATTCATTTTAAGGCCTTATTTTCGAACTCTCATTACTCAGTTGTTCCTTTCTCGTTTGTAGTTCTTCTGCACTTGAAGCAAACAGAACTATATCATCAGCGAACCGTAGGTGACGAAGATATTCGCCATTAATTTTAATTCCAATTTCATCCCAGTTTAAAGTTTGGAACACTCTCTCTAGGACCGCAGAAAACAATTTTGGAGAAATTGAATCTCCTTGCCTTACCCCTTTTCCAACTTTAAATTTTTCACTTTCTTGATGTAGTCTAATGACAGATGTAGCAGTCGAGTAAATGTTGCAGTAACGTGATGTATACACTTTCGATGCCTTGATGTTCAAGTGATTTAAGTACTGCAGCCAAGGAGACCGAATCGAAAGCTTTTTCGAAATCTATGAATCCCAAACATAGTGGAAGTTCATATTAATTAGTTATTTCCATAACTTCATTCAATGTTTGTATGTGGTCCATTGTGCTAAATCCACGACGAAATCCGGCTTGTTCCCTTCCCTGGTTAAAATCTAAGTCTCGTTCAATACGATTCAAAATAACTTTGGTGAACATTTTGTACAGGACTGACAGTAAGTCCATCTTCTCCTGGCGATTTTCCGTTCTTCATCCCTCGAAGTGCTTTATCCACTTCCTTCATTACGTCTGGGACTTCTACATCATTTTCTTCTGAGTCTTCATTTCCTAGCTCTTCTTCGGAGTAGTACAATTCTCTGTAGAAATTTTCAAATATTTTTACCATTTATTCCTTATTTCGTGTTACAGCCCCGTCTGGTCTCTTAACTGCAATTATTTGCTTTTTCCCTATCATGAACTGCTGTTTGGTTTTCTTCAGGATCTTGTTTTCCTCGATTGTATTTCTAACTAGATGCTTGTTGCATCTACGTATATTCTCTCTTATTTTCTTCCTTACGGTTTTATTTATTTCTATGTACTCAATCCTCTCTATGTAATTTTCCTCTTCTTTCATTTCCCTTCTTTTCTTCATCAAGAGTTTAGTTTCTTCTTAGATTCTGCTATCTTTTTTTTCTTTTTGATGCCTGCTATTTTCTTGGCTGTTTGTCTTATTATCTCGATCAGTATTTTATTTCTGCTATTGATGTCTTCTTCATCCTCTAACTTTTCCAAGGCGATGAATCTGTTTGCTTAGTTCTATCTCGAATGTCTTTCTGTTTTTCCCTAGATTTTTTAGACCTAAATGTGGCGGTTTTCCTCTGATAAGCTTCTTTCTCTCTAGTCTAGTATTTAGTATCAGCTTACATCTCACCATCCTATGATCACTCGAGATTTTGAAACTGTTCAGAACAGACACGTCTTGCAGAATTGCCCTGTTATTCGATAGAACGTAGTCTATTTCGTTTTTAGTCCCATTTGCGCCTTTCCATGTCCACTTCCTCTGGGGCGATTTCTTGAAAAATGTATTGGAAATGAACAGTCTGTTGGCTTTCGAGAATTCCACTAACTTCTCTCCTCTCTTGTTTCTTTTGCCAAATCCAAAGTTTCCCACTTTCGTGTCACTGCTCTGCTTGGCTCCTACTTTCGCATTGAAGTCTCCCATTACAATTTTGTAATGTGATTTGCTACTATCCAAAATCTTCTGTATCTCCTCGTATAGGTCTTTGATTTCCTCCTCCAGATGTGAGGTTTTTGGATCATACACTTGTATAACTTCCATACTGTATCTCTTGTTTATCTTTATTACTACCCGTACGATTCTATCTGAAATTCCTTCAATTTCTGTGACCCGTGACTTCAGGTCTTTATTAATTATAAAGCCAACGCCTGTGGGTTTTCCATTTTCTGTTCCTTTGAGTTCCAACTGTTCTTCATTCTTCCTTCCTCCACACTTCTTATAGTCCTATGATGTCCCACTGAATCTTCTTAAGTTCGTTTTCCAATTCTTCTTATTTGTCCTCTCCTGCAAGTGCCTGACAGTTGAGAGTCGTCACGTATAGGTCCGTTCGAGTTCTCGTGTCGGTGTTCTGGCAGCCTACAGTCCAAACCCGGGCATTTTGACCCTCTGACTTCCTGCTGGACTGACCGCTGCCGTTGTCCGCTGCATTCCGTCCTCCGAGGCTGTTCGCTTACTTGTACCATCAGGATGGGTGCTGACATTTGACTCACCAGGCTGTCTGCTAATGCGTGTTGGTGAGCAACCCATCCAGGTTCGTTCGCCAAGCAGTTGCTTGGGTATTAACAGTAACAGAACCCACGATGTTAACGTATGAATTGGACATTGGTTCCCTTAAACCTTAGCAAGAGGAATTAGAGGGTCTCCTCCCAGTTAATGGCAGAAGTCTTTTGGGTCGACAATCCCGGTCCTGTACCGGTTTTCTGGAATATTGCTGTTGCTATAAAATGTGAACAAACAGCGAGAAAATAACGAAATTTTGGAATCGAAGTGCAAAATTTTCGATCTTAAAATGCGAAAAACACAGTTCTTTAATGTCGTATTAAAACAGTACAGCCATTTTAAAACCCAGTATTGGCCAAACTATAAACTATTTTTGACCATTACAAATAGTGCTTTTTCTTTGCGTATTACTTTTAAAAACAGATTTTGTTTGTTGTAGCAGGAATATTAATGAGGATGCATTCCGGGTTGAATATGAGTGAGGGTTACAAGAAGAACGAGACATACCGGAGCGCTTGTTTGTATTTTGAATTTATTTATTTATTATAGGTATCTCGAGCTCCTGCGTAGCTATGTTATCGTCTTCTGTGCGAGGGGTCCCAGTTTCGATTTCAGGTGGGAGCTCCATTTAATTGTAAAGTGTCGATTGCCCCATACCCATAATACTGGTGTGGGTTGATGTCAGGAAGGGCATCCGGCTATAAAACATCTGCCAAAACCAAAACCCCATCTATCACATGGGAAAACCAGCGGAGACAAACATATAGATTTTAGGTATCTCAGGCTCAGGCCGGAAAAGTATAGGGAGAGGATGTTGGAAGGTAGTCAGCCAGGCCCATTAGTAGGTGTCGTCCCGTTATTTGCCTGATATAACTGAGGAAAAATCCTAGAAAAGCATGTCAGAATGGGCAGCCGCTGGGGTCGTTCCCAGGAACTTCCGATTACTAAGCCAACGTTCTACCAATTGAGATACGGCCTTTCGGTCCGTAGTTTGTAAACTGTCTGTCTATTGAACGCATCTGTTGCTACTTGTCTCTTTGTGTATGTGTATGTATGTGTGTGTGTGTATCAGGGTTCATGTTTGAAATAAAACAAAAAATACGAGGACCATTCGAAAAGTTTTGAACACTACGCATGCGCAACCAAAAGGATGACAAAAGCGTTCTGAGAGCAATATTCTCATTTTCGCGCTGAGCCTTCTCTATTAAGGTCTGAGCCTTCTTTATTGATCAGTGCTGTGAAATGGGCGAAGAAAATGGCTCAGGTTGCATATTTCTTGACGACCGTCGTTCGTACGTACATTAAAATTAATTTGCGGAGGAAAATTGTGACCGGAATTTAGAATGGTTTGCATGTAAGTATTATGGTAATAGATGCACTGCATCGTTGTACAGTGTAACGGAGGACTTTTCGTTCGCTTGGCAGTCGGGTAAGAATTCAGGATGGTTCGAGAATCTCAAGATCAGCGTGGCCTTCTCCATTAAGGTCTGCCCAAGGTTACTATATTCTGGGTCTGCCTCACAACTGATAAAATTGCTAAAACGTTTGCGTCCTCTTGCCCGCGTATGCGCAGTGTGAGATATTTTTCGAATGACACATTTTTCGAATATGTGGGAAACAATATGACAGAGAACCATACCAATAACCAGGGACGTATGCAGAGAAGGGGGGGGGGGGATTTTGGGGTCTGGAACACCCGAAATTCAGATTTTTTTTGCGATATTAGCATCATTTTTGGCAAAATTACATTCATTTTACGTAAATTTCACACTCAGACAGACCTCGGATCCCCCGTCAAAGGCTCTGGCCCCCAGAAATCAACTTGTGAATAGCAATTTCAGGAGTAGCATGTTGTTGTCAATACGTATAATGTTAATAATTTATAATTAATTAACAATTTACCGAACTGAGAATAATGTCATCAGATGTCACTTCGTGACACTTCGGCCCTGAAGAGATGGAGTGGGTCGTGCGTCAAGTTTTTAGAGTGGGTCGGCATGGCTTGGCCCACCACGACCCACTGACCCCCGCTCGACCCACCACGACTCACTGCCCACGGAGACCCACTGTCTTTATTGTTTTGGCTACATCATTCGCTGCCCGATACAATGCTACAAATCCTCAGAAGGCGCTGACTCTTCCCAAGAAAAGGCAGAGCAGAAGGAAACAACTCCGTGAGGAATTTTTGGATGAGCGGTGAAAGTCTCTACCTCCTCTGTTTTCATTCAAATTTAATGATTGACACTTTGACTGGCCATGTTGCAGTGCAGGGATGGAATTTGTTGAAATCGAAAATATCGTACGCAAGCATTGAAATTACCATACACACTCATTCAAATAATAATAATAATAATAATAATAATAATAATAATAATAATAATAATAATAATAATAATAATAATAATAATTTATTATTATAAATATAGTTGATATTTATTATTATTATTATTAAGATATATATATGAAAGATATAAATTAATGAAACAAGTGTTACTGACAAACATTTAAGTATGTTTTTCAAGCCTCATGAGGATATATGCGATTACGATCCTCTTCACTATTTTACGTTCAGAAATATTCAGAATGACTACAAATGCGTAAAATCTAAGAAATTTGAAAAGTATGCGCCTAAATCCATGTAACTCATATCTGCAACATAAAACAAGATTTTCACTGAATATCAAAATCTACAAAATTAGTATAATAAGTTAAAAAAAATGAAATCTCTGCTTTGCTCATCGGGTCACACCGGGTCCCGAGTATAATATCCGGGGACAGGGTCTAAAAACTGACCCGGTGATCCGTTTGAGCTTTGGTGGCTATGGAATGAATGTAATCGTAGTTATATTTGATATTCATGTGGAACAATGCCTTCGCTCAGAGCAGAGGACAAATCTTCCTACACATGATGATGAAATTTACGTACAATGTTCCCATTGTAGTCTTACTCTCGTATTGTGAGACCGAGTGGCCGTTGCTCAGTGGTAGATACTTGTAGTTGGCTTAGCATTCGGGAAGTCCTGGGATCAATCCCGGCGATCGAACATCCTGAGGCTTTTTCAGTTTTTTCCTTAGTCATACCAGGTTGGTACATACAATATAGGCCCTGGCCGTCTACCTTCGAACATCCTCAGTAGGTCAGTGGGTCCGGTGGGTCTTGGTGGATCGTGGGTGAAGATGGGTAGTGGGTCGTGGGTCAATTTCATTGACCCACGCCAACTCTGTTCGGCAGTACAGAAGTCTCTTATTAATTACGAATTATGACATGATAAATATAATTGCATCTTTTATTTCACTAAGATTATTGTGTAACAAATTTGTTATTTAGTACTATCAAAAGGAAAGAAAATGCATAACAAAGAAACTACATATTTTACTTTAATTCTTATTTACGCAGTTTCTAAAGAGCTGCACAACATATGTTACGATGAAGGTAGTATAATGTTTAAAACCGGGAAGTTCAGGCATTTATTTTACTTGAAATAGGCTGGAAAAAAGGCGTTTATTATTGCTGAAATAGGCACACAAAAAAGGCACTATGAAAATTTGTAAAATATGACATCGTAATTTCTTTTTATCATATCATATCATACTACATTAAATCACCTTTTTCTATATTGGTTGCATAGTATACAACCTGAGCGACAGGTCTCACAGCCCTGAATACTACCAGAGTTCAAGAAAGTAGTGAAGGGTAACAGTCAGTGTATGCTATGTCACGAGGTCAGCTTAAATACTTAACGAATAATCCGCATTTCCTTAAATTAACGCCTAGGAGACAACTTAAGGAGGGAAAGATGGAGATCCAAAATTGTGTTGGGTGATTTCAGTGCAAAGGTAGAGGAAATAAAAATATAGACCTACTATATAGGCAAATACAGTCTTCACGAAAAGACCAGCAACAGTGGAGAAAGACTGATAACTTTCGCGATTTCGAAAAACCTAACTGATAAAGAGCACGTACTTTGAACACAAAGACATACACAAATACACATGGGTATCTCCGGACGGCAAAACTCTTAACCAGATCGATCACGTATTAGTAGACAGACGAAGACACACCAACCTAATGGATGTTAGGTCGTACAGAGGAGCGGAAGGTGACACCGACCATGTATTAGTTATCAGAAAAGTAAGGGGAAAATTATGCATCGCGAACAGAGAAAGCGAGAGGTCAAAACAACTGATATTCGAAGTTAAATAATCCGAGCATAAAAGCAGATTACCAATTCGAACTCTCAAATAGGTTCGAAATCTTAGCCGACTTGAGTAATAATAATGATGATATTAATAATGAAATTGATGTAAGTAAGATGTGGGAGGCAATTCGTGAAACAATTACGAGCGCAGCGAGGGAACGTGTAGATGAGAAAAAACAACAGAAAAACAAACCTTGGTTTGATGAAGAACGCCTTAAGCTTCATGAGGAACGAAAACAAGCAAGGCAACGATGGCTAAGTAATAAAAGCGAAGCAAATACCAACCACTACAGTAACGCGAAACGAAACGCCACACTAGGGTTCAGAAACAAAAAGCGAGAATATCTGACGCAGAAGATTGAGGAGATTGAGGAAAACGGGAAGACAAATAACATACGAGATCTATACAAAGGGGTAAACTCGTTAAGAAAAGGTTAACAGCCGAGGTTAGAAATGATTAGAAATGAACGTGGAGATCTTCAGGCGGATCCGACTAAAATTGTCGGTGTGTGGAAAAGTTATTTCGACAAACTTCTTAATGTACACAACGGGGAACAAACAGAGGAATCTGAAATCCATACAGCAGAACCGTGGATTCCCGAACCTAGCGAGATCGAGATCGAAATGTCGGTAAAGAAATTGAAAAATTTCAAATCACCAGGAATAGACAATATTCCAGCCGAATTAATCAAAGCAGGAGGAACGGCACTAATCAAGGAACTACATAAATTGATAAGTGCTATATGGAGAAAGGAGGAGCTCCCAAAGGAATGGAAAACCTCAATAATAGTTCCTATTTATAAAAAAGGCGATAAATCGGACTGTAATAATTACCGTGGAATCTCGTTACTTCCAACCTGTTACAAGGTATTAAGTAATACTTTGTTAACACTCCTAAGTGTATACGTAGATGAAATAATTGAAGATCACCAATGTGGATTTAGAAGAAACAGATCCATGTTGAACCAGATTTTTGCTTTGAGACAAATTTTGGAGAAGAAATGAGAATACAATGGGACGGTTCACCAACTATTCATTGATTTTAAGAAAGCATATGACTATCAAAAGGGAAAAGTTATACAATATGCTGGTACGATTTGGAATTGCGAAAAGAACTTTTTTAATTAGTGAGGATTAGTCTCAGCAACCCCATAAGCAGAGTACGGATAGGTAATAATATGTCAGATAGTTTCAAGATTCGCAACGGATTGAAACAAGGCGATGCCTTGTCACCACTACTGTTTAACTTTGTGTTAGAATATGCGATTTTAAAAATTAAAGGGGACAAAAAGGGGCTCTCATTGAATGGTTTGAATCAACAGTTTGTTTAAGCGGATGATGTTGATTTAATAGGGGATATAGATGCACTACAAAGCAACACCTATGTCTTAGTAGAAGCGTGCGATGAGATAGGTCTACAGGTAAACATAGATAAAACAAAATACATTATAACAAGCCGAAACACAGTGAATGAAGGAAATAAAAACATAAGAAGATGAGGTCATAGAGAAAGTAAACAAATTTAAATACTTGGGAGCATACGTAACAAGCAAAAATGAGGTCACGGAAGAAATAAAAAGTCGCTTAGTATGTTTCTATTCAGTCCAGAAACTTCTAACCTCGCGATTAATATCAAGAAAGTTAAAATTGGAGAAGTTAAGTTAAGAAAATAAGAATACAATTTAACAAAAATTCTTCCCAAAATTTTCTTGAAGTTCCATGTTTTGCTTGTTCATTGTTGAAAGCTGCAGGAAGTTACGTAAATTAACGCCATTTCAATAACCTCAAATCAAAGGAAACCGCTGCAAAGTGCAAGGAATTAGCACTTTACATCAGATCAGTGTTACATTGAATGAGAGAAAATATAAACCAGCAAACGAAGATAAAGTTCTAGATTCCGTTTTGTTTACGCATCAGTGATTGTATTGTTGGGGTATCTACTGTGAGGTGTTGTTATCATACAAGCACATAATAGAAAGTTTTCTTTTCATTTGTTGGTTTGAGAACAGTCAATGAATATTGACGAATCGGACAAGCAAATATCAAAGATCAGATATTCCTCTTCGAGCCAGTAGCACAAAACATTTTAATCCCGAGTTAACTTAATCCACGAGTTAAATCTTCGAGCCATAGACAAAATAAGATTATAGATAGGAAAGTCCACATTCTCCCTTTCCCCTTCACGTCACCTGGTGTCTGTTCAGCTAAACTAGAAATTAAATAATGTTAGTGAGTCATGCACAATGACTACACATTTAATCTATTGGCAACCCATAAAGTGAAGTACAAGATTCTCAGGTTACACCCCGTTCTTTTCTCGGCTTTTAAACCGAATACAGAAACAATGACTAAATGACTAATATTATTTGATTCATAGTTCGACTGAACAAACACCAGGTGGCAGAAAAAAGATTCAAAAAAATAGAATATCCTATTTATAATTATTTCATCTATGACAAGTAGATTAACTCATGGATTAATTTAACTGTGGATTAAAATATTTCGTGCAACTGGCTCCTAGGAACTGTCTGAAAAAAAAAAGACAAAGCCAGCAAATGTTTAAATGCATGGTTTCGAGATCCGCGAATGACGTTTAAAACGAATTGCCGAAAAGGATATGTGCAAATTTGAAAAAAAAAAGCTCACTTATTTACTCATTTAAAAACTGAAAACCAAATTTATTATTATTATTATTATTGTAAAGTAGTCCTAATAGTAGTTTAAACACTAATATTTTACGTTTCATATTACATTCCTGTAAAGTTGTAAATTAATATATCTTCGGTGGGATTTTGTAGATTGCAGGAATCGATAGTACTCATAGGATGTGAGGCGTTATTCTCTCCTGTGTGTGTGTTTTAATTTTTTGCTAAGTGAGCCAACAACTTCAGCAACTTACAAATATACAAAGCATGAATTTATGCTAAATGACTTTTTTCTGAACTTTTGTTGTACACCGATAGGAGACCCACAAGTACTTCTTTCTCTTTATATACGAATGCTCATTTTATCTCACATAAAATCTTTTCTAATGACACGCCTAGATTACTGTCGAACTAGGGTTTGCAGATAAGAGGATATTCTCTACGTGAACAAGATAGAAGGCTCTAAATAACAGTCGTATAAGTAGACATTTGTTAGTTTCATTTGTAGTTGAAAATTACAAGAACATTAATTTCGCTCGGGACGAAGAAGATAGGGAAACGATCTCACAGGGGACTTTCAAATGTCAGAAAGGATGCAGGTGTGCTTCCTAAAACTTATTGTGTAATACACTTTTAATAAAGGTTACCTGGTGTTCCGAATTTCCCGGGACATTCGCTGTTCTTAACCCTTTGTCCCTCCTTTTTTAGGGTTCAGCCGGGACGCTAATTTGTTGCGCATTTCTCCAAAACGTTCGTGAAAAAATTAAGTGAGTGAGAGGAGGAGATTAAATGTAAGAAATGATACATGTTAATGCTTTATTTAGCACCAAGATGGTACTTAATTTTTGATATGCAAATTATTCAAAATTTGCCTAGTCTAGGTAACATTACAGACTTGTAAAGTTAATTTAGTCCAACCTCAGGACGTAAAGTCCGAAATTTTGAAGTCTACATCACAATAATGTTAATTTTGCAGGAGCCGCAATGCGAAAATGACATTCTGCATTGGGAATTGTTTGAAAAGTCTATAGTACTGTATAAATGTCTACGACAACGAGAAAAACCCCAGTCAATAATGTTTAGAAAACATTCCAGATTGGACTTGATACATATGACGTCATCGAAGACAAAAAAATGTCTTGAAAGAATGGAAATATTACAGGCTTGCAATCCAAGACGTACCTTATGACAAAAGTAATACAAATTGGGCTAGAAAATTGAGCTGAAGTCCAGTTTTGACATTACAATGCGTAGAAAACAAAATAATGTTAACATATCTTTGAGTAAGGGATAAAATCATGCCAGTAAAGGGATTTTGTTATGATAATGACACATATGCATTCCGAGAATGAAAAGAGGGCGAATATTTGTACTATGCAACAATTTGTACAGCGAACGGATTTTCAGTCACTGCTTGTAAAGGAAAATGTACAATTTAAACTACTTACAGACTTGGCATCTATAAAGTCTAGAAAAGAAGTCCGTAGCATAGAAAATATAAGTAACGTAAAATCCAGAAAATGGGAAGAAACACAATCAGAAAGGTATACCGATTGCTAGACGTGGTTTCGGAATGGTGTCCATAATCTCTTGTTGCTTTCACATTACCATACTGAAATACAGTACTCTTGTCATTGGTGGAATAAAGGCGCTAAGATATCGTTGTAGTTGTACCCATAACTCCAAACGTGTTGAAAACTGCGATTCATTCCCTTTCTCGACACGGCGGAGATAGACATAGCCTATTATCGCTAGAAACGGTGTAGAATTTTGTTCTTTACACAGTGTGTTCTGTGGCCGAGAGGTCTGCGGCGGTCGGCCATCGGCTCAAAGGTCCTGGGTTCGAGTCCCGGCAGAGGCATAGGTGTGGATTTAAAGGCGAATCCTGACGGACTGAAGTCGAAAGTTACTAGACAGTCCCGTATAAAAATAAAGTTTACCAAATTTTTTACAGTGTGTTCTTTACAGTATATACTGAATTGAATATATACAGGGTGCTTCAGTCTTCTTTAACAGTCGACTTGTCTTGAAAGCAGCAACCAGAATTTCTCTTTTCCTTATGTAAATGTCAAAGTGAGGGTGTGGAATATTTTCAGGATGTTAGACATTGTTTCTTATCTCGGAATTTGCTCTTTTGGATTCAAGTCAAATATCTTCATTGGAAATGTGATGCGATTTTGGACTAGAATTTTCAGAGAAATACAATAGTGAAAGCCCATTTGCGAAATCTCTTAATGTTGACAAGTCTGAATTGCGTCTGCTAGCAGACATATCGTCGTTGGAATAACCAATAGGCGTATCTCAAAAATTGCGATTTTGAGTTAACACTGCCACCTTATATGATTTTGCGAGATCTACCGATCGCTGTAAAAATTACAGGCGACGGAGGCTTCATTCCTGAGATATCGAGTTTGTGAGAAGGCGAATCTCAAAGGGAAAGCAGTTATGAAGAAACACCAAAAGGCGTATGTTGAGATACGTCCATTGGTGTTTCCTAGATCATACTCTTTGTGACTTACGGACTAAAATATACGCCAAACAAATTTTACTGCCCTTCGATGTTTCTGACTGATAAAAAGGAAACAGCACTCGCTCTTATCAGCTTTCTTACCGAACAGGGCTAAACAGAAAAACTTGTTCTAACAATAATTCCGCCAACACTGAAAAGAAACAAAAACATCTACTTACAATTTGTAATTGCTGCAAATTAGAGAACTTGCTGCGTAACTTTACCACCGTTTGATGCATTTTGTGTGTGACCTTTGTAAGCATAGGCTCTACGAACTCTTGTCTGCTGTAGTGTAAGAAAATGGATGCTCTAGTTAAGTGGGATGACGGATCTCAAAAGGTCGTCTCATCAGACGATCTCGTCGTAGTTAAAGGACAGTTTCTAAAAGTTGGAACCAAAGTGAAAATGTACAGGAAGAAGTATTATTATGGAACTGTCATGATGCTGGAGGATGAATGTTGTGAAAGTTCAGACAGTGAAGAAGATTTGCCTTTGGCATTTTTAAAAAACAAGGTATAGAAGATATTAGATCATCATCCGCAGCAACTAGTGGTGAGGACCTTGAAGATCCAGATGATCCGGACAAAGACCCTGACTATCACCCAGTTTGTGATGAAAAAGGTTGCGAAATTGAGGCGTCACTCTCGTGTGGCTCTGCTCGTCTCGTGTGCGTAGTTCACTTTATAGGTGAAGCGTGTGTTGATCACCAAAGTGTCAAAAAGCGACGTAGAGAAGCAACTCTCACTCGATACGAAATCACACCAACAAGCGTAAATAATAAAAGACGTGAAGTTAGATTTTGCTCTGCAGACATTCTTGCAGCTTGTGAGAAATGTCTTGAACTTTTGTGTTGGAATCGCTTTCAACAAAATACTGATTATAGTGACCATTCATTGTGTCATCCTGAAAAGGAAGATCAAGTGACCACGAGTGTTACTGAAAAATATTCAGTGGAGGGTTGTGAAAAGGAAGTACCAAACAAGAAGCAACCCAGAATAAGTAAGCAAAGACTGAGAAAAGAACTAGAAGTCAGTGGGAAGGAATATATTTCTCGAAGTGGTAAAACTGCACCTCCTAGAAAGTTAAAGCAATGATGTGAAAGTTCTTTCTGTAAGAACAGTAGAAAAGGATGTAATGAAATTACAGACGAAATCCGGGATATTAATCGTGCATATTATGAATACAAAGATGACAGGCTCCGAAAAGAATTTGTTGCACGTCATGTTGTGTCCGTTGAGCCAAAACAAAGGACTACTGCAGAATCTTCACGTAGAGCTTCAACCAATTATTATTTTCTCACAGTCGAAAACAAGCAAGTGCCAGTGTGTAAAACGTTCTTCCTAAATATTCTGACTATCAGTGAAAAGTTTGTCAGAACCGTACTTCAGAAAATGCAAACATCTGGTACCATACAGAAGGACAGAAGGGGAGGTCGACAATCTACATTGTCACAAAGGGATGAAGCTGTAAGAAAAGGAGTAGTTACTGACCACATTAATAAATTTCCAAGAATGGAATCGCATTACTGCCGAAAGTCAACATCCACAGAATATCGTCATCCAGATCTAAGTATAACGAAAATGTATTCGTTGTACTTTGCAGACATAGATCAGAATGCTAAAGCATGCGCCAGAACATATAGGAATATTTTCAAGAGCATGAACCTCTCATTCCACAAACCTAAAAAGGACCAGTGTTCCTTGTGTATAAACTACAGGGAAGGTGGTGAAGACAAGAAGAAACTACTGGAAGAGACTTACCTGAAACATATAAAAGAGAAGGACAAAGTTCGTGAACTTAAAACACACTCTAAACTAGATAGCAGTCAATGTGAGGACCATACATCTGCAGTGTTTCACTTGCAGTAAGTTATACTTTTACCCATTTGTAACGACAGTGCAATATTTTATAAGCGTAGATTTGCAAACTATACCGTTTATGATCTCAAAAGTAAGGACTGTTATTGCTACCTTTGGAATGAGACCATAAGTAAACGAAGATCGTCGGAGATTGCAACATGCATGTACAAATTTCTAACACAAGAAGACAAAAAAGGAGTAAAAAAGATATATCTGTTTTCAGACGGATGCACAGGCCAAAATAAGAATTCTGTGATTGCAGCTATGCTTCTCTATGTGATCAAAAACAGTTCATGTATTGAAGGTGTTTCATTAAGATATTTTGTGACAAACCACGGACAGAATGAGGGTGATGCTGCACACAGTTCCATTTCTACAGCAATGAAGCAGACTGGAAATATTTTCGTTCCAGCTCAACTAGTTTCAGTTATAACACTTGCTCGCAAACGAAAGCCCTACATTACAATTCCAATCGAAACTAATGACTTTCTTGATTTCAAACATCTGTCGCAACAGCTACGACTTCTTACTCTGTGAAGGGATGAGCCAGGAGCTGATATCAAGTGGACTGAAGTGGTAGAGTTTCGCACAAGAAACCAAGAGCTAACCAGACTATTTTTCAAAATGAGCCACCTGGATGAGAAACACAGTTTGCTCTGCCTGAAAAGACAAAACACAGATACTCTGGCAGCACCACTCGGAAAGCTGAATGACGGAAGAAGGAAACTTCCAAAAGATAAGTACGAAGATTTATTGTCCCTGTGTAAGGGACAATACTCTGTCATTCGAGAGGAGGAATATGCTAATTATTACAAACATTTACCCCATGAATAACTGTGAATGTGCATTTCTTGTATTTTGTGAAGAAACCTTGTAATTTTGTCACCTACGCAATTTTGTAATCTGTGAAGTAATTGCAAGTTCTGTATCTTGTGAGGCGTAACTCATTAAATAGCTACATATGTGAACTCACCAAAGGACGTATCTCAAAGTTTTTTCATTCTTTATTTTTTTTTAATAATATTCAACTACTTTTCACATAAATGAGTGTTTTCAAAATTTGGGATATACATGTATCTTACAGGAAAAAATAAAAAATATAAAATTCCAACAAAATAGCATTAACATTCAACGCCTTCAAAAAAGTAAAAATTTTATTTTTGCTCTCCTGTAAAGTAGTGAAATCTGAGATACGCCTATTGGTTATTCAAGCGACGATATATCCAACAGTAACAGGGGTGACAAAACGACTTTCGCCACTGTATGTCTTAAAAATTGTCGGGAATTTGAACTGAAAAGTTAGCGGGAATGGATAACGTGCTGTTTCAAGTGAGGTACAAATTCTTTAGCTTTATCGCTAATATTAAAGAAATTCGAACGACTGATCCATACTTTAGCAGATAATGTATTTAAAAAATGTGCACAGGGAATATTCCTGGAAAACTTAGTGAACGTGCAGCATGCGTTCAAAATTCATCTTCAGAAAGGCATAATTAACACTGCACTCGTATTTTGAACATGGACAATAAAATCACGCTAAGATATGTAATTAATAAAATTATTTTTTCCGTTTATTTATATTTTGTTCTCCATTAATTAAACACTAATTGTTGAAATAGTAAACAGATATTTTAAATGGATGTTTCTTTTTATGAATTTGTATTGAAATAACAGAAAAGCGTAAAAATCGCTGAAATAATTGGAAAATATGATTCGAATGTTGATTACAACTAAGTTATTGTACTATTATTTAACTTGATGGTATTCAGTATAGCCAGACATCTGGCGGTGATCGAAGAAACTACGTGCATACCAGGTAGTGATTGCTGCACGGGTACTTTCACCGTACGTAAGTACTTGAGCATTCTACCACAGAAGTTCCAGTGGCGCTGGTCGTCAATATATGTACTAATATAGCGTGCGAGAGTTCCTCTTTTTAAAAATCCCTTTTCTTTTGAACGGAGAATTTTTCTTTTCGTTTTTTTTTAAGCTATTCATGTGTTAATTTGAAATTAAAATTTTAAGGCTTTTTCAGCTTTTAACTGTTGTTTAGATGCAATATCATTTTTAAAGTATTCAGAAATGTGTTAATTTAAATGTAATTTGCGTGATCATAGCAATTCAGAATTTGTACTGGGTTCAGACATTTCCTTTGGACATTAGAATACATCTATGCTGATTGGCTTTCTCAAACAATTCACATTCGCCATGGAATGAACAACAATTAGGTATGGGTCATTCAACGGCAATTTATCCAGAACATGACATGACATATATCACATATTTTGATGGATTTGAGCAATAGGGATTCTGCCACGATTTGCAGTTTTAGAGGGGGAGCGAAAAGAGAGTTTTTGCTGTGTTTCTATCGATTTCTAGCCGTAGACATTTTGAAGCTTGGGATGTGTGCCTATTGGGGGTTCTGGCAGAATCACTGTTTAGCACGCGACATGGTTGCGTGGTAGTATGAGACAATAATTATCTATATTTTCTGTCTAAGTATCGGTTGGGCATTTACAGAGGTCTAAACACAGGGTATATCCTTAAAAGAAGTCGACTGTTTTTACTGGTAAGTCTCTAAGGATGGGGCCCACAGTTTTCTGTAAAGTGAGCTCTGAACCACTCCGTTGAATATATCCCCACGCGACTTAAATCCGTGACAACGAAGACAGAAAATGATCGTTCTAACCCCTCAGCGACGGCCAAGTTTTTTTTTTTTTAA